>SNQN01002690.1:0-25397 GCA_008642245.1 Bassia scoparia | reverse complement strand
CCATTTCGGGTCGACCCGGTATTCTTGTAACTGACCAATCTCAGTGAGTTTGTTTAATGCTAGATATAGTACCTTTATCTTTCCTTTACAATGTACTTTGTGTTTGATAATTGCTGTTTAGTGTGTGTGACTTTGGTCATTAGATTGATGTTTAATTGGTTAGTTTGTGTGATTGCTGATTTAGCCTAATGTGTTTGCGATTTGTTAACAAACACCCTAGAGCTAATTAAATTTCAAATATATTTGTTAAGTTATAAAAATTGTAAAGTAGGCTCAAAAATGTAGCGATTAATGTGGGTGTAATACCTTGTCAAACACGGTGAGGCGCGTTATTTGTTTTTTAGAGTGCTTATGTCCGAGGTGACACTTCACACTATACATGTTTTCTCTATTGTTTCCAACAAGCTTGTTTAAGATTTACAAGTTACAACCCATTTGGCAAACACGTAGACTATAAAATTAGAGTTTTTTGTCACAACAAACCTTTTTCTAATTCAAAAATTGCTAAAATTGAATCTTTTAAAATATTTTGTAAAATAAAACCTAAAAAGGAAGAAAATTTTTGTGCAAATTGAAAGCTACTGACGTCATTATAGGGGTTTGACCGATTTTTTGACCTTTGACCAACATTGACACATCACTCATTACTAACCCAACCTCATTCAACCCATTTAGTCTTTCCTTCTTCCCTGAGAACTTCATTCCAATCTCTTATCCCTCAAACACAACACTCAACTCAAACAATGGCGCGACCTATCTTAGCGTCCTCCAGATTTCCTCCCATACAACCCTCACTCCTCCCTTGTCTTCTTCTTCCCCAAAATATCTCTCTCCTCCCGCTCTCATCCCCACCGCACTCTCCTCTTCTCCTCTTCTTCCTTCCCCAATTATAAAGAACCACCACCATTTTTGTTGAAGAGAGGAGCAAAATTGCACACCACCATCTGCCATACACCATTTTTCGCACCCTTCTTCTCCCGGCTCTGTCCTCTCAACAACCTGTATCTCGACGCACATTGCCACCACCAGTGCCGCCATGGCCATACACGCGAAACATGGGTGAAAACCTTTCCTCTGTCCCTCTCAATCTGTCCTCATCCCACTCACTGGCAAGACACTCCCATTCTGTACAATTCACTCAAAAAAGCCTGCCAAAGTCACGAAACTTTCATTAACCAAAACTAACAACCCAAAAATTCACCTTTGAAAAATGTTCACTAATGAACTGGTCAATGTTCGATTATAATCAAATTTTGGTGCTTGGTGTTTGAAATGCAAGAACGTGGGTCTGTAAATATATGGCGTGGTTGAGGGCGGTTTAAAATGGGGTGAGGCTGACGGCGTGGTGGAAGAGGAAGGGGCGAGAGAGATGGATTGATGGGAATTTGAAGAAAAAAATGGTGGAAATTTAGAGAAGGGGGGGGAGGGGTGTTCAATTTGCAAAGTGTTTTTTTAGGTTTCATTTTACAAAAAAACATTTTTAAAAAGGTTTTGTCTTAATACATTGATTGGGTTTGATGAAAGTATTGTTCTATACAGAAAAGAGCGCGAGTAAGATGTGATCACTCAGAATTGTTGAGATTGTTGCGTTAAGGATGTGTGGGCCGATCATTTTTGATATGCATCAAAATTAGTTATAGTTGAAATGAATTGAACTAATTTGAATTAGCTGTGAAAGATTTAATGGTTATAAAACACTACCGCTAGTATGTTAGTGGGGTGAGTTAGGCAATCTTGGCATATAGCTAACTCACTTCATACCTTGATCCAATCTTAAAGTGAGTTTGATATTAATGCATATAGCTTAGTCCTTTCTGTTGAAATTGCTAGTTAGTTTGTCATTATTTATTGATATGTGTTTAATTGGCTTTTTTGTGTTGTTGTTGATTCATACTAATTGCGATTATGATCGATCTATAACAAACATCCTAAGCGTTAGTTTAAAGTCAATCTATACACTCAAAATTGTGAAAAAATTGTATTGCGTGTCAGAATTCCATGTGTACAGATTGCTGATCTGGCTTTAAAATAATGTCTGTTTCAATTGATCTACTCAGATTAACGCGCCTGGGGTCTTATTGGTTTGCATTGTCTCATATTATGTAGTATAGTACCAGTGCACACCTTATAGGTGTCTGTCTCTGCGTTTACTTCCAATCAGAACAATATTGTTTAGGAACTTCGATATTTTGGTTTTGCATTGTGCCTAATATTACCCTTGATCTTAATACTTATGTGTATCGACTAGGTTTATTCGAAAACACTACTATTTGCTTGAATTGACTTAACATTATCAAGAGTTTAATACTGTTAGCTTTACACATAGTTATATTGTTACTTGGAACAGGGCTCGGGCCAGACTCAACCATCAGATATGGCACCTCTTGTGGAATGCAGAAAAAGTTAAAGGCGTACAATGATGGTGAACCTCTTTGGAGCCCGCATGAGATGTATCGTGTATGGGCTTAGCCGCCAGAAGGCCATTCGTGCCAAGCCTTGGTTTCCGAAGTACTTGAAGATCTCTTAAAGAGTCTCATGAAAAAGCAAAGGGCGTTAAACCAAGAAACCTGTAATAATCTAGGAGTCTCAGTGTGTTGTGCGCGCGTTGCCCTATTTGTTCAGCCAATTGCTCTTACGTAACACTCCCATCGCTTGGCGCCAAAAATTCATCAACACTTTGTGGCATTCTCGCCCCTTGGGGTGGGAAACTGTCCAAGAAACTCGACCCTTTTCGCACCTCAGGGTATCAGCCTTAGGACTGGTGCCCTGTTAGTCAACGGCCATTTGGTAATGTGGAGGACGCAAACGAAGCTCGAGCAAGAAAGTTCCACCCCTGTGGCTCATGCCATGCCTAAACTTATGGACATGATAGGCCACTAGTGATCACCCCTGAAGGCTTATTACAGCAGCTAATGACATTCTAAGTTCTTAATGATATCGGGTTTTCGAAGGGTGTACGCCTTTAGTAGAAAGCGGATTCTCCATGTTGAGAAACTAGAGGCGCTGAGGTGCCAATTACTTTGTATAATGGAAGTGGATGATACAGCCGAAACTTTTGTTCTACGCGATGCCAGATGGTTTTGACAAGAGCGTTCATGCGAATGGCATCCGGCCCCCCGGGCTTCTTATACTGGTTTGGGCGTATGGGAGGAACAGTGAAATTGTTGAGCTTGCAAAGCGTTCAATCAGAGTGGATGAGTGACAGAAAATCAGACCTTAGGATGATTAAATCAAAGGTGTTTCTCATACAGATGTATAAGTGATCATAGATCACTTGATCAGACTTTTAGTATGAGGTCTCGCGCTGTAAATTCTATAATATTATAGAATTGAATTCTGCTATGAAACGACACGAAAAAGAGCCATATATATAGCCCTTTTTACTGTAAAAGCTATTTGTATAGCACGTTTTCCACTTCTTAGTCCTTAGATCAATTCTTAGAGAGGAGGTTCTGTCATAAAAAGAGCATTGTTTTGCGAAACTCATTACACAGTTTCAGTCTAATCTCAGCTAACAGCTACTATACTACCTAAGATAAACAAAATTGTTGGATATACTTGAAATTCTGGTTGACAGTCATGCCCCTAAGCAATAAACCATCTTCCTGTTGTGTGGATGTAACAAACACAATGTCGGTGAATTACGTAATTCTGTGTTCTGTTATTTTTAGTTATTTATTTATTGCATTCAAGCCAAATAATGTCTAACAATGCTGTTACATAGTCCTATATTAATGTAAAGTTTTCTTTCATAGTATATCAATTGGGTCTCAGTGGTGGAACCCGGGTCTGAACACCAGGAGCATTAAAGTAGTCACCAGAATCCGGGTCATAAGACAGCATCATCCTCTCAGCAAAACACTTGGTATAAGGAGCAATGAGCACAGTCGGGTCGAACCATATCCGATACCAACCATCTCTATCCCTGTTAAACGGACCCGGGTGTAACTTACACAACAGGGTTGACGGTTTGTAATCGTGCGTGAGCCTTGCCTCTAATTGGTTGCCGCCACTTCCTGGTACCAGGATTATCGGGTGAAGGAGGTTTGTATTTGTTGTGCTTGCTAAGCATATGATTTGGAACATCGTTAAAATAGTGGCGTAATAATACAAGTAGTATAATACTGCTGTTTGATTCATTTGGTAATGTTATGGATTAACTTATCAGTGTGTCATTCAAGATAGTATCTTSAATTTAGGAGTAACTAAGWAGGAGTGAAGTGGGGTTGTGTACTTGTGTGATTGGTTTTGTGTGGTAGAGGCTGTGTATACGTTGGCTAATTAAGTTTTTGTTCGCCCCGCAAAATTCTTAGGTGCACTCGAGTCCACCTTTCTTGCTGTGTACCCCCTAAACAATATTTTAGTGTGTAAAATTGATTCGTAATTTAGTTGGTTAGAACTTTCATCCTGATTTCAAGAGATCTTGAGAATAATTTTTAATTCTATCCATGTGAGTTGTGACTCTCTAAGGCACCCTTTATTTTGAAGGAAAATAATTTTCATGAAAAATCATTTTTTAGGAAAACAATTTTCATGGAAAATCATTTTCTAGGAAAAAAATTTTCCTCTGTTTGTTTGATTAGAGAAAAACTCATGAAAAATGTAATAGAAATGAAAGAAGGGTGGGGGAATGAATAAGGGAGATGTGAGGAGTTGGGAGGAAATTGTGGCATTCTTTGCAGGAGTTGGAAGAAAATGTTTTCCGTCAAAACAAACGAAGCTTAAATATCCAAAATAATTTCTTTGTATGTACATTTGATTAATGTAAATGTAAGTATTCATCCCAAAATGCAAATATTCATAGAATTACAAATTTTCATAACCAAATCAATTAGCTAATAAAAAATTATCAAACATTCATATTGCTGTTCGTTGAATATTTATTTGTAAAATCACCTAGTATCAAATGGTGATTGTAAAAATGAAAACACAAAGTATTTTGCTAAAATTATTTGTATTTAAGAATTTGCAAGTGTATACACCGAATTACTTTTTTTATCAAGGCTGTTTGCGTATTCGTACTATTTTTTCGGATCATATTTACTTGTTTGAGTGATCAACTTTTTGAATTGGTTGTTCGGATCTCATTTTGTGATTTTTGGGTTTTGATTTTGAATGCTTTTGTTATATTTTCCTAAATTTTTTTGGTGAGTTTTCTCTTGAGCATAGAGTATGTATTAAAAATTAAAAGTAGTCTATTCAGATTTTAGACTGCCATAAAAAAGTACGGATAAAATTTAAAATGGGGTTTGTGTGATTGATGTTTGTGGTGGAAGGGAATGTATATACGTTGGCTAATTTATGTTTTTGTGTCGTCAAGTGATATTGGGCTATTTGGTAGTGGGCTAGTCTTTTAATGATTTCGAAATAACTCGGTGGTGTTTACTTTTGATAATAGGTTGTAGGCAATTAAGCCCAAGCAAAGCTAAAAGGATAACCCACCTCCCCCACCTTACTATATTACAACTCCCCTTTTTAACGTTTTTAATTTATTTTTTCATTCTTTTTTATTTATATGGGTCATCGAGATGCGATGTTGAGATGGATGTGTAGGAATACTCGCCGGGATATGATTAGAAATGAACTTATAACGTGCGAAAAGTTTGTGTTACAGATATTGGCAAGCATAGGTTAAGCGGAAAACGTTTTGCCGTCTGGTTTGGCATGTAAGCACGGAGTCCTCAGGAGGCACCTGATGCGGAGAGTGTAACAAGTGGGATCAGGGAGATTTTAACGAGGTAGAGGGAGACCGAAAATGACTTGGTGGGAGGGAATTAAAGGATGCTTATTGAAACTATTGGTTAACAAGCGGATGTGACTCTCGATCGTAGGGAGTGGAGAGGAAAATTCAGTGTGAATATCTCAAATAATAATGTTTGGTTCATGTCTAGACGACCCACTTATTGAGTATAAAAGGCTCTGATTGATTGATTGATTTTTTTTATTTATATATATATATGTTTATTTTATGTAATTATATAAATTAAATACTACTAAATATGTATCTATATTCTTCAATGATTAAAATACTTAATATGTATCAATAATGTTTTTTTATTTATTTATCCATACTATTAAAAAATAAAATAAAAAATATTAATCTATCAAACTTAAATAATATTTATTCATGAAACGTGTTTATTAATATTCATCATAAAAATAAGTATATTTTATCATGAAAACATGTTATAAATATTCATCTACAATTAACATAGGAGATTCACGTATACAAATCATTCTTCACTATATATTATTTCGTCAAAAAGTTCATTAATATACAAAACATTCTTCCACTTCAGATATTCTAAAGATATCACTGTATATAATGAGTCATGTTCAATTAGAATTGATATTATTAAATTAAGTGATTCAGCTCAAAGTTACTTAAAACATCATGCTGTTCTTGATATCATTATATTTCAAAAGTTCACTTTATATACTTCTCAAATTCACTTATATATCTCTGATTTAAATAATACATGTTATAAATTATTCGAGCACTACAATTTAATAGGATATTATTGTGTGCTTCGTACATTTTTTTAAATATGCATCTGATACGTCCAAAAACGTACATATCCGATATGTTCGTACATTAATAAGAATATTTTTATATCGTCATTGAGAGTGAAATTTATGTGTAAGGAATCATAGTGAATGGCTAGCTATATTATCATTTAAGTTGAACAGTGCTTAGGCGCTTTGGTGTGTAAAAATTATTCACAAGAGGTAATTAACCTGCCTATACGTCGCCATGTTTTTTTCCTTGGTTGTAGGTTAATCCTGGAAGTGCCGAGTCGGGGTGATCGGTCTTCGGGGCGGTGTTTTGGTGGCTGCCGGTGGTGATTGTCCGAGGCGATGTTATGTGCTGCGGGTTGTATTAGTTGTTGTTGGTGTCGGGAACAGTTGGGTTTGTGTGGGGTGTGGGGGGGTTCTCCATGGGTTGAGTATCTTGTGGTGTATAACTTCGGTTTGTGTTTCTGTCTTGGATAAAGTCGGAATAGGTAGGGTTGTAAGCGTGTCGTGTTGTCTGTTTGTTGGTCTTTTTGTGTTTGATGTTGTGCTTGTGATTTAGGTGCAGAGGATGACGCCCTAATCTTAAGCCAATTCACAGTCGTCACCCCTGTTGTGCGATGGTGTGTGTGGGGTGGGGTGTCTTAACTCTAAGTGCGAGGTTACAATACTTTTGACATCTTAAAGTCGAAAATTAAACAGGTGCATTATTATTTAACGGTTAATATACTAGAGCTAGAGAAAATGAAGTATTAAATATAGAGACATCATAATAATATACTATCGTATATTGTTATGTTGCTAGGTTTTATATATGAGAGTAGGTGGAGTTTGTAGTAGTTGTTATCGGATTGTTGTCCAGAGTGAGAATAATTTTGTAATCTTTAATATATTATTATTGAATTCCAAACTTATGTATAAGATTCTGTTGAGTCCTTCCACAGAAGATATTTTAATATATTGTAGTAAATATCTAATATTAAATCTTAATTAAATTAATCAATTTAGATAATATAATCAGTTTTTATATATAAAATCTAATATTAATATAAGGGGGAAGTTTTATATTATTTTAATAAAAGAATCAAGATTAACGAGGGGGTATTTTTTTAAAAAAATATAATATTTGTTATTAAAATAATACTATTGATATGGGGAGAATAGGGGAAGGGGGTTGTTATATTGCTAGTAGGAAGGGGTTGTATCTAAATAATTGGGCGGATGACAAGTAGGGGGAAAAATTGAGTTGATTACAATTGTCATATAAACATCAAAGATGAAAGGATTAAGGAAATTTAATAAACTATTCAAAGATGATCCAAAAGTAGTACCGTATGCCACTATTGTTAGATGCGCAATTTCTAATTTGAGAAATTTTAACAATGAATTGCTAATACAACCGTATACTTTACTACAAACACAACCACCTAATTACCATAATACACCTCATCTCACTTCAACTATTATTTTTTTATTCACGCAAAAATCTTCTCTACATTAATTTGGATTTTGTAATTATCTCAAGCACCATTGCAGTTATAAAGAAATAGATCCATAATCACAACTTTTGTATAATAATGACCCTTTTCTTAATCATCAAAATGTTCATTTTGACCACTCTAAACATATTATCTGTTTAACTTTTGTACTTTTGGATTCCTTCATTTATCGCTAATTATTCTTCAATAACTTACTAATGAAATTACTGTTGATTAATTAGTGTTGATTCTCCATAAAAATTAAGTGAAAAAAATCATTAAGTTTTAAGCGTTGTAAAGCCACATTTTCCTCCTATAGCAAAAGTTTTCTACTATGAGATAAAAGTCTTCTTTGCCAATAATGACGATGATTGGAATACTTTAATCAACATCGATGTAAAACAATTGCTAAGAAGTGTAAGTTGAAGCATCCAAATGCCTGCCAAAATATCCTCTAGACAAAAGTTTGTAAGCTTAAATAGACTTTGCATGGACTGTAAACAAGCAAGTCAACAATGGAATAAATTGAATTGGAAGGTTTTCTCAACAACATTATACGATCTTGTGCGCGAAACTTCGTCAAATTTCTTTAAGGCATCAAATGGCAAGATGGCCTTTGTTGTCGTCTATGTGGACGATTTGTTATTGAAAAGTGATGATGAAGAAGCTCTATCCCAATTGAAGCGTGTCTTACATGAAAAATTCACCTTAAAAGATTTAGGACATCTCAGATTTTTGCTTAGAATTGAAGTGTTTCGACATGGGAATGAAAAATTGCAAAGCTACCAYTTTTCCTTTTCCAAAAGGACAAAGTCTTTCTATTGATCAAGGCGAATTATTAGAAGATCCTAAGGTTTATAGGCGATTAATTGGGAGATTATTATATCTCAATCTTTCAAGACCATATATATATCTCTTATTCGGTGCAACAATTGAGTCATTTGTAGTGAGGTATATTAAAGGAACTCAAGATTTTGGTCACTTGTATCCAAGGCATGGAGGAGAAAGTATTTGTGCCTACTCTAATGCAGATTGGGGAACATGTCCTTTTTTCAGGGAAATCTATAACCGGATATTGTGTGTTTCTTGGTGGTTGTTTGGTGTCTTGAAAGACAAAGAAACAAGATATTACTTCTAAATCTTCATGTGAAGCAGAGTTGTGTAGTATGTCTATGACTACAAGTGAAATTTCTTGGATGATAGGGTTATTAGAAGATTTCTAACAACAGGTTCCCTATCAAGCGCTTCTTCATTGTGATAGTCAATTAGCAGATTACATAGCGCACAATGACATATTRTATGAAAGAACAAAGCATTTAAAGTTGGATTGCTATTATATCCGAGAACATATTGATGCAAGGTTGCTTGAAACGACTTATGTCAAGAGCTCAYAACAAAATGTAGATATTTTAACAAAATCACCGCCTTCTCAACAACACTGGTACCTTTCCTCCAAGTTAGGTCTTGTTCAACTCGGCCAAGTCCAACTTGCAGGGGAGTGTAGAGTTGTGACATTTTGGCTGAGTTTTGATGCAATATACATTGGCTTGGAAAATACTCTAGCATATTCTTAGATATTTTGACTTATTTTAGATGGCATAAAAAGATTTGTAATATTTTATTTTTAGCCATGTTTAGCATTTAGTTCTTTGTCTTATTTTGTGATTTGGTATTTCCTATTTAAAATGAAGAAGCAAAGATGGGAGCCGTTGCAACATTCAATTGCAAACTTAACTGTTCCTCAAACTTATTTCGCTTATAAAAGAAACTCAAACCATTCCCAAACATTTAGTTTTATCATTGTTGAAAAAGCCTTTTTTTTTTGACGGAAGCAAAAATAAATAAATTCACAATAATAGGATCCATACAAGAGTAGCAACATGAGAGGAACGTCGGTAAGCCAAACCAGTAATTCCCAAAGCATAGCTTTGATGAGCAAGTTAGAGCTAACGTCCGTCGTTAACATGAATACAATACACATACACAACTACAAGAATAGAAATAGTGATGCAAAATATTCTAAGCTGTTCTATTGCCTGCTCTCTCTTTAAAGCATCGGAAAAGCCTCATTTCCAATTCTTTCCCCTGATAATATATATACAGAAGATGGTAAACAGTTGTACGTAGTAGTGGCCCTTACAAAAGAACGACTGCATCTGACAAAATGGAGGCTGGGAGGGCAGGAGCTGAGGGACAAGTTTTTACTCATGCTAGATCTGTGGATGAAGCGAGGGGACGAAGGAGGTAGGAGAAAGGACTTCCCATAAATAAAAAGATAAGGGGAGTAAGATCACCTGACGTAAACCATAATAAGGATAAGAACAGTGAGGGTGAGTTATATGAGAGAGAATAAGAGATTGTAGTTTGATAACGATATTTTATCCATTAATCCACGTAGAAAGAGAAAGTTTATATAGTGGCCCAAAAAATTCATTTCAAAGTGATCATAGCTTGTTGATTGGTTCTAAGAGAATTAGCTAATATGCCTATAAATGGGTAAGGCAATTCCAAATAATATAAAGAATAAGGTATATTGGGTAACTGTTATTAAATTAAGTATGAATATGTATCATTATAATAACATGCTATGATTATTGATAGGGTGTCGGCACCTAGAAATAACCTAACTTTTTTCCCTCTTAATATGAGTCGGCAGTAGGTCGATCCCAAGAGACTGATTGGTTTAAAAGGGTTGTATAGCTTTCATTAAGAGCTAAGCAAGCAATTAAAAATAAGAGGAGATTGATGTAACTAACAACTAAAGCATGTCAAATAATTGGAAATATCAAGAATAAGCAATCTTAAGTTTGAAAGAATTCCCACTAATAGATTAACTAACAAGCATTCTCTTTTTCCTTGATTCATTATCAACATTATAGGATGAAGCGCCTAATATATTATGATTTTTTCGATCATTAACAAAGCTTCCTTTAAAAAGCATCTACTATTTTCATAGAGTCCAAGCTTCTAAGGACTTTTAAGCTAGCAATCCTAATCCTAACAATTCCCTCTACTTTCGTGATGGTTTCCTTTATTCAATTTAGAAGAGTTCTAAATCAATTAGAATCAACTTTCGTTGCAAACTAATCAATCATCCAATATTATTTCTTCAAAGAATGATAATAAACCAACTTCTAAATTGAAAGAATTAAATTAATTCAAGGCTTAGGAATTGGGAATTCAATTCAAGTAATCCATATTAGGGTCATTCTATACCTAGAATCGGGGAAACTACTCACACATAATAAGTTGATAAACAAATACATATTGAAGATAACACATTAACATAATAAAAGAGAATAGCATGAGAAACAATACTTGGATTGATGAAATTGTCAAACAATGTGAGTACCCATTGGGAGTTGTGCTCAAAACAAGGAGAGAGAAGCTCTTCTATGAACAAAATAATATTGAAGGTATGTAAAAGAATAGAGATAAACTCTATGTAACCTCTTTAGATGCTAGAATGAGGAGTTTTTCTACAACAAAGGAGGGCGGCACTAGTGGCGGCATGTTGTGACTAGGTGTACCGCAACAAGGGTGCGGAGGTTGGGCTGACATAGGTACTCCAAAAACACCTCAAAAATTAGGTGGCCGCAACTGGGTGTGGGCAAATGTAATTTCCACAACCAGGTGCGAGGGGAGTTTTGATGAGCAATTTCTTTTGAGTTTTTTCGCCAATAAGCGTCGAATACCCGTTTTTGATACCACATCCAATAGTCTACATGCATCTCCAATAATCTAGCAAAGCAACCTAAACCTACAAAACAAAGCAAAATACCTCGAGCAGAGCAATAGCAAAATAAAAGTAATAGCTCTAAAAGGTTGAAACTAGGGAAAAGAAAGATGAAAAACAAATTTATCATAGAAATATGAGTATATAATGGTGTTTATCTATTTAATGAATTTGGATTATAAAATGTTTTTAGTTGTAAAATAAGGTTAAATTGGATAGTGAACAATGCAATTCATGGGATAAATAAATCATGCAAAGAATTTATGAAGGAAAAAAAAGGAATGATGGCTATGTATAAGATGTTTCAAAATGAAAGAATTTTCAATTTTACATTTATTACATTGATTATTGTGATATTTACCATATTTTCATAAATAGTTTCCATTCCAATATATACTCCTCCGTTCCAATTTGTTTTATATGTTTCTTTTTGATGTTTATCTTATTCTTTTACAGTTCCTTTTGTCACAATTTTAACTTTTTAACCACATTAATGTTGCTTTTCAAGAACAAAATAATTAATGTTTACGTATTTATCAATACTTATTTATTATATTCTGATTTTCTCCAAACTCATCTCATCCCTCATTTTCAAATATAAATAAAGATTTCTTTATTTATTGCAACATTCAACAATTAGAAGATAACAATTTCCAAGTATATAACTAATTTATATCCAATACTAATTTCCTTAATTAAGTCTATTCTACAACGTAAAACCAAATCGAAAACGGGGGAAGTAATACCTAAACGAGCTACATATACAAACATTTCAAAAATAAAGGTATTTCGATCAATATGTGTTGTGGGACAGGAGGAGCTTATACTTTAATTAGTTATGTCTTGTCACTTGTGTAAGTTGGTGTTCATGAGTAATCATGATTCATGCCTCAATCTAATCCTTTGGCCATCTTATTATTGCGGTGAGGGCAGTTGGGGCTTCTTTGATTGGCTCATTGCATTAATTTGTCCTCCCAATTCATTACATGTAACGAGCATAATAGTCAAACATGCCAACCTAGCGGCTCCAAGGTGGGATGGCTTCGTGTCGATGCTCTTGCCAACTCTATCTCTGCACCAATTTATTTTATTGTTTTTATTTTACCTTAAAAACTTAGGATCAATGTAAATCATGGACTGATTGAACGTATATATAATAATTAATAACTTGTACTCCATATTAAGACTAGAATTAAAACATATGACTCAGTTACAGTGAGATTGATACATTTAGCCTCGACTTAACTGATGTTAGGGAGGCGTGAAGGCGCTACCTTTACCGATAAAGCACTCATAAGCGTCTATTAATGACTATCCATGTTTATACACCATAAGTTGTAATAGTTATGTAGGTGTGATTACTTTATAAGGAGGAGCTACCGCGGGCCGCCAACACGTGTACCACCTTTTTGTCAAGGCTCCATATGTATATATTTTTATGACATCTCTTGGATGTCGTTGTGTATTACATTAAGACGAAATCATGTCTCATGTTCTGATACATAAAGTTTCGCTTCTTGAGCTTTTAAAAGGAGTGGCATTGTTTGACGGTGGCAATGAACTCTCGAGAATTGAACGCTAGCTAGAACTTGAATGCACTTTGAATTTTTTCTAAAATGACCATGTGGAACCTGAACATAGCAATGGAAACTCAATACATAGTAAGGAAGGCATATTAACATCCAATAGAAAAAGAGTAAATCATTACGCACTTAAATATATTTCGAAAGCTTGGAGTCGAGCTAACTGAAAAGACTGAATTTATGAACTACTCTCAGGCTGACCTGACAATTAGCACATTTGGACCCATTACTCAGAAGCTCTGTGGTGACAGGTGCACAGGACTCTAAACGCAACTCATAAGAATAAGTTGGATCGTATTGATGAATTCTAACATAACGAATATTCTAGTAGAGGTAGTTAATAACAGTTAAGTCAACTTAAAAAGATCACACTTTATAAGACCCTCGAAAACCCCATTGTGCAGTAACTTGGCGTTATTCATGATGCGGTCTGTAAGTTTAAATTTACGCTCTATCTAAGAGCTAGTTGGATGTTCCGTCTGATATTTGGTTCACACAAGGGTTCGTGGGAGATAGTCGCTAGACTCTAGGATAGTCCAAACATACGTTTGAAATTCTAGCTAGCGAAGGCATAACACCAAAGCAGCTTTGTATGACATCGTTGGATGATAATGCTAACACTTTAGTTGGGCGATTTAAGAAGCATATTTTTTGTTGGGGAATATATTCAACAGAATATCATGAAGTCTTAGCATAAAATACAGTATGCAAGAGCTATACATTTGAGTTAACGAAACAAATGCAGAATTTACTGTAACATGAAGAGAAAATCACATAGTTGGCGAATAAAAGGCTAATAAAGGTTAGATATAGCTTTTCATAATCTTTATCGGACGTATGGGTCAACTAATTCAAGAGCTAATACTCCTCGGCAAGTCACAAACAAATTATGTCAGCTATGTGTATGGATGTCTATGTACTGTAGCGCATAATCTTTGATAATTTTCAAGTAGTTAGTTAAGATCTCTGTGGTCTGATGTATCCAGGATCAAATATACTCTTCATAAGTGAATGATGGATCTTTTAGGATAATAGCGTTGTATAAGATGCTCTGTTACTCAATCCCGCCCGATGTTCATTATAAGGAGCCACGTGGGGACACAGAACAATGTTTCGCCTAGCCAAACGGCCAATGTAAACACCCCGCAACACCAAAGCGAAGTCTATAAATTGAGAGGAGTCTAGGACCTCTGACGGGACGCCCTAAAAACGGCAAATTCCCTTACACTGAACCACCTCTTCCAAGTATTTGTCCGAACATAGATTGGTGTGTCTATACGGATTTGATTGGTTCTATAGTAAAGTTTGTACATAGCCGTTTTAAATTATATGTTTTAAGGCATGATTTCAACTAATATTTTTAACTATGTATTTGTATAAACATAAAACTAATTTTATGTACGTAGGATTTTATTATGCAATTCACCGGTTAAAATTATTGTTTTCCAACAAATTATTGATTTGGAATCAATGTGATTTATTCAGGTAATTTTTTCAACAAGTTGTATATATGTAAGACATATATTTGGCGTCTGAGTGATTTTTATATTATTACTATTTTACGTATTATATAGTTAACATATTTCCTTAATTTATTTCATCACGGAATTTGCATGTTGGATAATGGTTATTGTGTTGACTAACAACGCACTCTAAATTTTTCCACTACTTGGATATTTAAGAATTAGTACATATAGGTTTCATCGTCACTATGTATTTTCAGATTAATAATGTGTTTAAATGATATTACTTTATTTTAGAGTGAATGATTCATATAATAGAAGTAATAAAATGGCAATAACTGTGTCACATTAGCGAGAGGCAAAGTCGCGACTGAATAACCAATTGTAGCTGCGTCACTTTGTTGGAATTAATTATTTTTATTGGGATTATGTCATATACAAGAGGTAATTTCCTAGAAGAGAAGAACAAATATATCACGAGTCATAGTAGCGCAATAAAATCAAGTGAAGATAGCTGGACCTAATTCAAAATAGGGACTTTTATACGCTGTTGTAATTTTTGATAATGATATTTCTAATTTCACTTGGACTTTATTTTTTAGTGGAACGATTGGACTTACAGTCTGTCCATTGTGAACTATATAGGCGACATCTCACTTTATATGCTTAATCATTCGAGTATTTTCCTGGTCATAATAATCTATAAAGCATCGTATAAGTCCACTATATTATATTTTTTTATATCATATTAGCATTTCTGATTCTTGCTTTCATTCGCATATCTTGTTAGTCTCGCATTATCTTCGGCAAGGCAAATCGGCCCTCCCTCTTTGCTTCAAAATTCTGGTCACGGCACTTTGGTGCTGGACCAATTATTGTCCTCATTCATACCTCCATCCGTTTTGGCTCCGATTTCGACCCTTTGCCTATACAATCTCGGCAGAACCTGCATTCATTTAGGGGAACTTCACTTTTCCGACTTTTCAAAGTTTTTGGACCGACTCTCTCTTCACTCGTCGGCAACTCACTCACTCATACTTCTCTCACAAGCACTAAAACACATCATCACAAAAAACTAAAAACGCAGTATCAACCACACATCCCCTTTGGCTCAATCAGTATTCTATATTATATGTTAGGAGAGAATTTGCGCAAGGGTTGCAACTAAAGAGTCTACGAGAGCAAGGGTGTGTCTATTAACGGTGGGTCACCGAAACGGTACGGTCCTGTAGAGGTCTTCGAAACACTAAGTGGAACTTAGTGCCGTTAGGTAGTTGATTTGTAGGGGCGCAATAAAAGAACGCCTCAATTCTCATCAACAACTCACTTCCATTTGACATGACTTGTAGTAGTAGTTCAACATATAACGAGAATCTTACTACGTACTGAATCGATAAAGAGGGAGCATAATTTGGAATTTGTTCGATTTAGACATTGATCAACAACAGTTGAAAATAGTCAACGCCTTTTAGTAGATTATAAGCTTAGAGTACACTTTACATATCATCTTCATATCATTGAGATGCTGTTGTATGCTCGTTTATTCTACGCATATAAATATGAAGTTTATACAAAGACCTCTTGACGCCATAATTTGTGAAACCGTGTTTCATGCCAAGTTAAGTATCAAAGCTTGTGGCACCAAGACCAGCGGGCCGCCTTAGAGGAATCAACTTACTCCAGTAAATATTGGGAAGGTTGCTAAACAAAATCAGCCAATACAAACTAGAATTATTTGAATAGTAATCGATTTCATCACGTAAAATTTAGACCTCCGCAATTTAACTGCCTAGGATTAATTCTTATTCTTGAACCATCCGATATGACTGGAGCATTTTCATAAAACGAGGATAACACTTTATTTTGGTATGATGTTGTCCATCTCCTTCGCGAACAACTGAACCCTCGCCAAGGTTATAGTTGAGGTAGGAGACACCTAATCAAAGGACCATCAAGCCATATGTACTCTTAACGCGGGTGGGAGCAGAGGGGGTGTTCGTTTCGCCACGGTATACTTAGAGCAGGCTTTTGTCCTTTGTCCCTTTTAGAAGGATTACCAGGACCCCAATAATTATTGCGAATGAGTATACTAGAACCATAAGAAGGCAAATTTCTCGCAAGAAGGGATCACTTTTCAGGTACTCTTGCTGGTATATTATGATTATAGGCGCAGAAATTCATAGGCCAACGCTTAAGAACGAGTGACCAATACTTTAAAAGAAGGCGTGATGGCGAAGATCTTAGTCCTCCTCCCTTCTCATTTCTCCCGAAGTTATTTTGTATAATAACACGATAACTCTAGTGGAGATACTCATCAACTAAGAGTTGTAGCTAGCAAAAGCAAGTAAATACTAGCTTAACAAATCGCTGAATAACTTCAGCCCTTATTAAACTAAATTTGGGTATAACACAAAGTCACCACCTACTGCCGGAAGTAAATAGAAGTTCGAGCCGCAACCCGGAGCCTAGTCGGTCCGCGTATTGAATGGATCGCACGAGGACACGATCTCTTCTGTGTTAGTGATGGTACGATTCCCATTTTCCCCACAGATAAATGCTTAATCAGTTTGCTTGCTGGCGACTTCCTGTGGCGTGGCTTTCACTAAAAGCTATTACCTTTAGTGATGTGTGGGCAATACTCGAATCATGATGGACCTTTCTCCAGACAAGGATTTGGTCAGGGACGTATCCTATTGATTAAGATCAGAACCATGTTGGGTTGGTTTTTATTAGGGCATCCTGCATTACATTTACGGACTAGCTCGATATGGCAATCTTCATAGTTCCTATACACGTTTATACCTAAGCGGTCATCACGATCCGTCATATTACACATGTTCTAAGTCACTTGATGACAGGGACCGGAAACTGGAGGGGTGGGAGGGGAGCAGAGGGTTTGGGGGCGTATTAGCTTAAGATTGGCGCTAGTGGCAATATTTGTTCTTATAATGTTGAATCCACCACAGTCTTTAGTCTTAGATTGTTCACTCCACCAATCCCCACCAAAATAGTATAATAGCGCCAATTTCGTGTTGCCATACTTAATTTTTACCGCGACTGTAAGATATGAAGTTTTAATGTACCCCGTCTTTATTACTTATGAATCATCACAAGATATCAGGTTGTGTGAATTTAATGGATGAGGTAGATTTTTAAGAATTGGGTGTTCATTAAAAGAATTCTTTCTAAATAATTAGTTTGGTTCCTTGGAAAGAATCATAGGAGACCTTATTTTTTATTCAACCGAATTTACATTTACTTGTGACAGATTTATTCTGTCATTTTCTCGTTAAAATTCATTTTATACCTTTGATTCATTAGATATCAATATACCTGTATTGAACTTCTTAGGTAGAGCTGGCTACATTAACTTGATAATTTCTTTTTAATTTATGTCCTATATAGGTGTTTTCAAAGACTAGCGTAAAAGCAACATACGCTGCTACCTAAGGTCTTTTTAGAGCTAAGGACACCTTCTAGCTGTTGCATACATAACTATAACTAGTCTTGATTGATTGGTTGTACATCAGATCCTATTATTAAGCGAGGATCGATTTCTTTGTTCTTACTGACGTCTGTTTATATGTCCGAAACTGTGGTTTTTGTAAATCGATATGGATCGTTTTAGACCTTATTTTCACGATCTTTGTCTCAAGTTTCTTGTCATGCTCTTATTTGGTAAACCAGTTCCGCGATCAGGTTCTGTTAAACTTTGAACTTCACCTTTAGTGATGGTAATAACACTATAATATTTATAAACAGGCAAGAACAATCTACATTGAATCCAAAGCTTAAAAATTATCAGTGACATAAAAAGGGAGATGTAAATCTGTAAAAACAACATAGGCAAAATTTCCGCACGTTTCAGACATTTTTGCTCTTTTGTTGAGTCAGTCAATTTTTTTACAAGCAAGTCTGAGGTGAGACACATTTGGCCTAACGAATGCACCTTGCATCTCACAATCGGTGAATGCGACAAATGGTAGGATCGTTACATTTTGTTTGGTCCATGTGTCACAACAGTGTGGTTATGGCACTCCTACTCGCATTCCAGTCTCGCCATACAGGACTACATGGGTTTTTCGTTCCACCTGCGTCTTCAGACAGCCACCTTCCAGACGTCAATATTTCAACACACCATTGTGTCACCGATAATGGTCTACATCAGTAGCCTACCAGCGATGCCTCTGACCTCTCTATGGCCTGACTCCCATCCCTATGCCTTGGTCTCGGTTAATGACTCTGTAATGGCTACATCCCATTACGTGTGCCTGCTACTATCAGATGCACCGTCACCTTCTACTGATGCCTTCATTTAGATAATATCATAGCGCGTTCGACAAGCAAGGACGACCTGCGGGATTCCAATTGCATATGTTTCTGGTAGCTCCAATTTTTTAAGGACTGATTTGATTTGGCTACTCTCTCAAGCAGGAATGATGGCATTCATAGCCTTGGATGTGCATGTGCGTAACCTTTGAATGTGATCAGATATTTGCCACCATTTCCTCTTTGAATTTCTCCCGATATATGCACTATGTCCTATGGAGCGTTAAGATAAGGGAACGATGCCAAGATATCAATGTGAAGGCGGGGATCGAATGGACCCTTTCAAACCAGCTGAAGGAGATGAGGCTTATCCCACTTAGATGTTTACTCTGTTGTATGGCTTGTTGTACCAAATCTCCGTCACATATTTGCAGTCAGGAATTGGTGGGTGATCTCATGGCGGACTTCTAATGGCTGCTCAGTAAGTCCCATTGGCCATAACTTTCTCGATGCGTTTCAGCCCTCGTTAGAAAGACAGGGCCAAATGGTGGGAGGCTACTCAAATTTATGCCATACACTAGAGGCGATACCCCCATTCAACTGAGGAATGCACAATCTCATAGACATAAAGTGCATGGCAGGATCGATGAAGGTGATAACTAAGATCTCTTCCAGAGGCAGGGTGGCCAGTATCCAATAGCATTTCCAAAATAAGCACTCCAGAAAATGGCATAAGCATGAAGATACTACTCCAGAAGCAAAGTCCCATCAGAGTAACCAAGGGCAGGTACCAATGCTCGAGGATTCTGAATCTGAGACTGTATTGAGTCGTATGTCGTAGAAGCTAGGATATGCAGTTCCAAGGGAGTGTCCTCCTGAGTCCTGTTCCGGGAGCCTAGAACGAACCTGTTCCTTGTCAATCAGTTTCTCGGAGACAACTTATATGCACTTTTGTCACTGTCGGCAAGAAATAGGAGAACTGTGTTGTAACACTGAAGAATTCAGGATATTTTTGCTGGTCTTATGAGACAAGTCAGGGATTGATTCAAACATTCGCACAGTCGTAGATTTTTGCTCATAGAGGCGGCTAAAGCCAGTCAAGTAAAGCTCCGTCGAGAAACAATGTTTCCTCTTAACATTGGTGGAATGTCATCTAACAATACAATTGCAGCTTCATTAAGGTCGTTTGGTACCTCAGATGGATTGGAATATGGTTTCTGTTTTAAGAAAGAGACGGGGTTTCGAATGTTGTTAGATTTCTTGACTTAAACAAAGCAAGTCCGAAAGAACGATATTCCCTCTACCACACATAGACGTTCCTCGTTAACAACACATGTCAGATCATGCGTTGCCCTCATTCATGGATGGATATATGAGGTATGGAATCAAGTCAAATGGCCGAAGAAGACGATGGAGAATTACAATCCTTCACCACTTTGTGGGGGTTATATGCTATACTGTGATGGCTCTTTGGGCTTCAAAAAATATTTTGGCAGGCGCCACATTACCAACGAGCTGCCACGCTCGTCTTCATGACATTGATACACAGGAGTAGAAGTTCTATGGTCTGATGCATTTATCGTCACGTCAAAGAACGGATAGGACATACCTTTGCACTGATAGGAAGTTCGTTCCCATAGACTACGACATTCAATAATGTGCGTCCCAACTCGCAATATGGAGTGCGTCAGTTCGGGATCGAACTTCAATGAACTGCTCCTTAGGTTTTCATCAATCTCTGAGGCATCGAGATCGTCAACAACAGATCAAAGCAATCAGTGTCACTTAGTGTCCACCAAAAGATGAAAAGTATGTATGCCGAGGATTCTGGGTCGACTCCAGTACATAAGCGATGGTATTATCAAGGCTCTCAATTGTATGTGACTCATTTGTAGAAAGCAAAGCAATTAGGTGCACCCAAGAAATGGGAATGAGTAGCTCCAACAAGCTTTTGACAGGATCAAGATAATACCTCACCATCGCCCGCTGTTGTTATGCTTGCTCGCCTTCTGGCATCCGTTCGGGTCCTATCTTACAGCAACAGCACTGCCGCTGGGGCAATGCTCGCTCAAGAAATCGACGGCAAGGATAGTTGCACCTACACCCTCAGCAGAGAGTTCCTTCTCATTGTAGGACGATACTTCTGGCCTATGGGAACTATCTGGGTTTTAGTGTGGGCTCACGAAAGCTTCGACAGTTTTTGCACACACATATTACACCGATTGGTTAGGTGCTTCGCCGCCTTAGGGGGCCGTGTCTCAGTTCAGTGTCATGGAATTGAGCATGGAATCCGCTACTGTGAATGTCGTTGTGTGGGGTGTGTTGTGAATGAGGGGATCGCCACCATGTGCTATAGGTAGGTTATTCACGGACGCGAAACATTGGTGCTAAACTAGTGCCCAATATAGGTCAAGAAAGTGTGGGTTCGGGGATCATGTACAGATTGAAATCGAGTAACTCCAATTCCGCCGCATGTAGCGGCCTCTACTCGGTGTCGATTGTAGTTCCACGTAGTCATAACAATTGAAATTCAAGAGAAACTGTATCGGATTTTGACTGTTGAAAGCGCACTATTAACAGGTTGGGTTGCTTATTAGTACATACTCAAGACTTCTTGATTTAATGGACAAGGCGTATTTTGATGTTAGTCAATATTTACAGTGTGCTTATGAATATACTGGTTCGTCCATCGACTTAACTGATTGTAATGTTGAATGCAATTGGAATTCCGGGTCTTGTTTTAAGCAATATATACAAGTGTGGTAGAATAATATATTATATACACATGACATGAACAGGGTTAGTAGCTGTATAATTTATATGTGTGGTCCTTCTACCTGTCACTTGCGAAAGTAACATCGCCTTAAGCAAAATACTTTTTGAGACGGTTGTTTGTATGTTAGTATACTAGTATAAGAAACATGTTAGTATTGTACATAGAGATATGCATATTAATGAATTGTTGACAATATTGATAATATATAATAGTGTTTAATGAAAACAAATTTTGAAAATATGAGTGAATCTACATATTACATGATCAATTAAAGAGGTTGAGTTTCTACATTGTGTTTGATTTAATTGAACCTCGCAATAATAATTCGTCAAATTAAAAGTGACAAAAGTTAGTAGATCAAAAAGTGTTGGGTGAGAATTCAAGATTTAATTACCTGTTTCGCTGGTTGAATCTGAACTGAATCGATGCTTAGAACTCGAAGTAGCGAATGTGTTTAAGTTGTGAGAGAGTGAGAGAGAGAATTGCTAAGTTAGAGACATCGAGAGATGACAAAATAGAAGTGTGGTTGAAAACCGTGTTGTTTTCGGAAATGAGCATAGGCACGTACTTATGGCGCGAGGGGAAAGGAGGAAAACCTGCGATATATACGCAGTGAGCCGTGCGTATATACGCAGGGATGCGGGTATGATAGCAGGAGAGCGCGTATTATACGCAGGAACCACCGTTATATACGACAGGGGATGCGTATATACGCATAGGAGGCCTGCGTATATACGCAGGTCTGGTGTGATTAGTTCTCCGCGTAATTTTTTTGATTTCCTCCTGATTGATTTTCATAATACGGTGTTTCGCTTTGATTCGCCACCTGGATAGACACCCTTGCATCTCCAAGAAGGGAGTTGCTGTAGAGTGTTCTGATAGGTTCACTGATATTTCCGGGGTATTTTGTGTATTTTTGTATTTTTCTTTTGTATTTTTCTGTGTATAAAATACTTATAAAATATCATAGAAAATCGTAGAAAAATCCAGAAAATAATCTAAAAATATGGTGAGTGCTCAGAAAAATGTGAAGAGTGATATAAAGTGAATATTATGAGAGATCCCAATTATAAATTGATATTTAAAGAAAATTCCTAAATAATAGATAAATAATTAAAATAGATAGAAAGAGAAATTATTTTTGGCCGTCCCTTTGTTTGTCCTTGCTTCAATCGTTCCGATGTACGACCGTCTACTATTTCCAACTTTTGTGATTTCAGAGCACTTTTTGAGTCAATACATCGCGAAACGTCGGTATGTTTCATCACGGATATACTCATTTTTTTGGGGAGACACATTTGTTGTGCTAGCTAGATTAGCCCCACTTGACTGAGGTCTGGAAGACGATGAGTTGTAAGACGAAGTCAAGTTGATTCGATTTCGGGACGGAAGCACTCAGACGTTCTGGCGCTGCAGTTATCTTTTTCGCCGGTACCAGTTGCAAAACAAGGTAGTTTTAACTGAGCCGTGCCGTGCGGTCTGAGTTCCCTGCGAGCGATCATTCTTGTTTCTGGCTGACTTGGGAGAAATGCAGACGCATATCCCACTGCTTTCCGATGAAAATGAGGATTGACTTGAAAATGATTAGCCTAACTGGTTAAGGACTACTTGGTGTGAGGACATCTGGTTGTTTTTTAGTGTCTAGCGAATTATGCTGCAATGTTACGTTGTAACCTGTGAACTTGATATTGTAGAGAGAGGCATCAAGTGTCATGATCTTTGATATAGATGTCTTTGAGATTCGAAAGGGCCTTGTTGCTGACGGTGCTGGTTGTAGACATGATTTGAGAGAGTCTTTGATTTGAAAGGGTCTTGTCTAGGTCTGGTTTCTAGACGTGGTTTTTGAGAAGAGTCAGTCTGAATTTTGAGAAGGGCCTTGTCTAGATTTGGGGTTCAAGACATGATTGAAGGTGAGAATGTTGAAAGGGGCTTGTGTAGGTCTGTGTTAGACATTATTTTGAGATGAGCTTGTCATTAGGTGCGGTTCTAGACCTGATTTGAATGAGCCTTTGAATTTGAAACGAGTCTTGTCCTTAGGTCTGTTCTAGACATTGATGAGAAGAGCTTTGAATTTGGTCTAGGTTGGGTTCCAAGACATATTGAGAGAGATCTTTGAATTTGATATGGGTCTTGTCTGGTTCTGTGTTTAGACATTGATTTGAAATGGTCTTGTCTAGGTCTGGACTTTCTAGACGATGATTGCAATTGAGCCTTTGAATTTTGTGAATTTGATGTGTCTATTGTTTTGTCCTAATGCTAAGAGTTGCGAGGTAAGTGTTACCTTAAGTCTGGATGGAGGGTCGCACCATAAGTCTTGGTTTAATGCTTAGAGTCAACTTGAATTTGATTGGTTCAGCTGGTAATTGTGGAAGTGAGAGGATGTCTAGTTTTTGCCAGGTATTTGGATTACCATCGAGGGTGACATTATGGTCTGGTGTTTGATGCCCCTAGTTTGAAGGATGTACGGCCCTTGTTCGAACCTGCGAAGAGTGATTCATACTAAGTCTGGTTATGACTAAAAGAGAGATACGTTAGATTGTCTAATCTCTACTTGTACGGCTAGTGCCATTGAGTAGATGTGTGATATTGAAGAGTGGACGTGATGATAAGGTGCATTGGGAATTTGTTGATTGTACGCGACTCTTGATTTTGCGAAGTTGGCACTCGAGATTTTGGCTTTGAGTTGTAATTGATTCTGCTCGATTTGACATTGTGAGATTAGACGGTTGAGTGTACTGTTTGTGATTGGGAAGATGACGCAGGGTTCCTTTATGAGGTGGATTGTTTCGATTGGTGTATTTCACTGGATTGAGCAGATAGACTTGAACACCGCAATAGGGCTGTTGAGTAACATGAGAATGCCACCATCGTGGCAACTATTATAGGGGCATGATGGACGACTGTAGCTGCCTCCAGTGCGCTTGGCTGTTGATTGATCAGACTGGTGTCATGTAACCGGCTTCAGAGGTCACGATAGGAGAAGGTTGGATAGTTTGTCATGGTATGAGTTCCCATACAGAGATTGTACTTAGGACTTCCAAAGGTTCAGTGTGGCCTTTGTTATGCTTCTTTGGTTGTTAGGAGTCAATGAGTCCTTTGAATGGTGCACTAAAAGGTATTGGCTATGGTTCGATTTGAATTATGCAAGGAGTCTAAATCTTGTGGTGGCGCTAAGGGTCTACAGATGTGGCTGAGATGCGCAGACTTAGTGCGCTTTGAATGATTTGTAGGTCAAGTTAATGAGTCTACGGACGTGTCAGAGCCGACTGTCATAGCGCTTGCGAACAACCATTTATCAGAATTTCCGTAGCAGTCAAAGCAGTGGGCAAACAGGCCTCAGGATGATTTAGTGTTATTGCGGTCGTAATCTTCTCGATGAAGAGCTTTCTACGTTATTCTGTACGGATATCAGATTCTATTCGTCAGGTTTTCTATGATTGGATTTTGGAAACATGCCTCGTGTGGTAGAGGGACTTTTTGTGGTTGTAATGTGAAGGCTGTTGTTGTTTGAGGGTTGTTAAAGCTTGATTGAATCATGAAGTGAACTCCACAGTGCGCAGTGTAGCTTTTTTAGACTTT
>SNQN01002689.1:29093-46704 GCA_008642245.1 Bassia scoparia | reverse complement strand
CTCTGTAGAAAGAGTAGGATTTTGACCAGATGGCTCTTCACCAGCCTGGTACCTAACTTTGTAGAAAGAGTAGGATTTTTATTGTATTTATCTCTATTGAGATAGATGAAATACTTTACAACTTAAATTACTAAAAATAAAACACTAGAAAAAAGAATTATTACAACCAAATGGCCTTAAATTGCCTTTCATATATAATTACATAATAATTACATGGTTGACTTTCATAATTTACTATAATGCTCTATAAAAGTAATTGCCATAGAATAGGTACAAGCATTTTTTGAAGAAATATTTCCAATGTAACTGACCAACTTAAGCATGGTACCTCTTGAGTTGATCTGCATCCCAAATGTTGGGAAGCTCGGTGCCATCAAGCTCCATAAGTTTGTATGTTCCAGCCATACTCTGAGAATGGATCTGATATGGCCCTTCCCAGGTGGCTGATAGCTTTCCATGAATACCAGCCTTTTCGACTGCTGCAGACTTTCTCAAAACCAGGTCACCCACTGCAAGTGGTCTTTGCTTGACCCTTCTGTTGTAGTCTTTGGCCACTCTCTGCACAAAAGCTGTCAGTCTTGTTGTTGCATCCTCTCTTAGCTCATCAACCAGATCCAAGCATTCTGACAAGGTCTGCTCATTTTGAGGTTAGTTGAATTAAGAGAGTCTAAGGGAGGTAGAGCCAACTTCAACAGGTATCAGTGCTTCAGTTCCATACACAAGAGTATAAGGTGAGTGACCTGTTGATCTTTTGACAGTGGTCCTTAGTGACCAGAGTGTGCTTGGTAATTCTTGCAACCATAAACCCTTTTTATCATCCAACTTCTTCTTCAAACCATTTAGAATATGCTTATTAGTTGCCTCTGCCTGCCCATTTGTTTGTGGGTGGCAAGCTGCTGAGAATGCAATCTTGATCTTGAACTGTGACAACCAAGCCTTCAATGGATCATTGTCAAATTGCTCCCATGGTCAAATACTATGTAGACAGGAATGCCATATCTGGTAAGTACATTCTGTCATAGGAATTTCCTGACATCCTTCTTAGAGATGTTGGTCAGCCCTTCAGCTTCGATCCACTTGCTAAAATAATCCACAGTAACAATTAGCCACTTTTTACCTCTATAGGCCCTTTGGAAATGGCCCCAGAATGTCCACACCCCACTGAGCAAAGGGAATAGGATTCTGAACTGGTTGAAGATCATTGGCTGGTTGATTAATGGAAGGTGAGAATCTTTGGCATTTATCACACTCAGTCACCATCTTCTTGGAATCAGCATCCATAGTTGGCCAATAGTAACCAAAACGGAGAGCTTTATGGACCAAGGTCCTGGAGCCTGCATGATGATCACAAATTCCTTCATAAATTTCTCTAACGATGTAGTGTCCTTCTTCAGGATCAACACACTTGAGAAGTGGTTGAGAAGTGTGAGACTTTATGTATATTTCACCATCAATGATGGTGTATCTCTGAGCTGCAAGTCTGACCTTCCTAGTCTGGGCCATATCAGAAGGTAGTGTGTCATGTTGTTTATAGGCTATGATATCAGCCATCCACAGAGGAGGTGAACCAACCTGGAACACATGCATAGCTTCACACTCTGTGCTCCTCTTGGGAAGCACCTCCATAAAGATGGATCTTGTCAAGTTTTGAAAAGTTGTTGTGGCCAGTCTTGCAAGTGCATTTCCAGGATGTTATCTTCTCTTGGAATTAAGCAAACCTCCAATGATTGTAGTTTTGAAGCTAACTCTTTCATTTTGGTGCAGTATGCTTGTAGGATTGGCTCTCTGACCTCATACTCCCCCCCTGTACTGGTTGACAACAAGTTGGGAATCAGTCATAAGACAAACTCTGGTGGCTCCTATTGACAAGCACAACTGCAGACCAACAATGGCAGCTTCGTACTCAGCCTCATCATTGGTTGCTTAAAATTGAAACTTTAGGGCATACTCTATGACATCCTTCTCTGGTGAGAGCAGGACCACACCAGCACCAGAACCAGAATCAGTGGATGAACCATCTGTGTAAACAATCCAGGGGACTGTCTGTGTGGTTTGCTCTTCATAGTAGGAACATTCAGCTAGGAAGTCAGCCAGGGCTTGTGCCTTTATAGTTGTCCTTGGTTGAAAAGTGATTCCGAAACCAGTTAACTCAAGTGCCCAATTTGTTAACCTGCTTGATTTTTCAAGCTTCTCAAGTGATTTCTCCAATGGCAGGTCAGTCAGGACAACAATGGGATGTGCATCAAAGTATGGCCTTAACCTCCTGGCTGTTGTGATGACACCATAGGCAGCTTTCTCAATCATGGGATATCCGGCCCCTGCCCCTGTCAGGGCATGACTTACAAAGTACACAGGTTGCTGCAGTTTGTCCTGCTCTTTTAACAAGACAACACTCACTGCAGATTGACTGACAGCAATATACAGGTATAGTGTTTCACCTGGTACAGGCCTGGCAAGGGTAGGCAATTTCACCAGGTGCTCCTTCAACTGATTGAATGCTTCAGCTGCTTTGGGCCCCAACTGAATTCTTTATTCCCCTTCAGCAATTTGAAGAATGGTTGAGATTTCTCTGATGATCTTGCAATGAACATGGAAAGTGCAGCCATCCTTCTTGTTAGCCTATGGATATCCTTGATGCTTTTAGGCTCAATTAGATCCAATACAGCTTTAACTTTGTCAGGATTGGCATCAATTTCTCTTTGATTGACCATGAACCCTAAGAATTTACCATATTTAACACCAAAAACACATTTCTAGGGGTTGAGTTTGACCTGGTATTTTCTCAAGTTAGCAAATGTTTCAGTCAGGTCTTCAATGTGATCTTCAAGATGAACACTTTTTACAATGGCATCATCAACATACACTTCCAAATTTCTGCCCCTTTGGGTCTCAAAAACCCGGTCCATCGTTCTCTGATAAGTGGCACCAGCATTCTTGAGCCCAAATGGCATCATGATATAGTTGTAGACACCACAACTGGTGATGAAGGCAGTCTTCTCTTTGTCTGGTGGATACATGTGGATTTGATGATACCCTAAGAAAGCATCCATGAAGGAGAGCCTAGTATGACCACTGGTTGAGTCAACCAACTGATCTATCTTGGGCAGTGGATATTAATCTTTTGGACAGGCTTTGTTGAGATCAGTAAAATCAACACACATTCTCTACGTTGCATTGGGCTTTCTTACCATCACCATATTTGCCAACCATTCAGGATAATGACAAAGCTCAATAAACCCTGCATCAAGTAGTTTGTTTACCACTACCTCAATGGCCTGATTCTTTTCACAAGAAAAGTGCCTCTTCTTCTGCTTCACTAGTTTCTTTGTTGGATCAATGACCAAATGATGTGATATAATCTTTGGATCAATTCCAGGCATTTGATCTACTGAATAAGCAAACACATCCTCATGCATCCTGAGCAAGCTGATAAGGTTACACCTTTCTTGGGTTCCCATGTCTGACCCAATTTGCACCATCATGTCTGTTCCGTCTATCATGCGGACTGACTCTATGCTTTCAACAAGCTGAGGAACTACAACTCTGTCCAATTCAATCAAGGGTCCAGTAGAGAATTGGCCTGATTCTTGAGGTTGAGTTTCAACTATGCTTGGACTAGTTACCTTGATAACCCGCTTTTTCAGGGGCTGAGAGTTGGCTTTTGCCTCCATATCAATTACCTGCTTTCGAAGCCGAATTGAGTCTTCTTTCCTCAAGGTCTTGACCAGGGCCAATTGGCAAGACCTAGCTGCTACTTGTGAGCCTTTTAGGACAGCTACCTGTCCATTGTCTGCTACATATTTGAAACACAAATGATAGGTAGATGTCACTCCTTCGAATGCACTCATAAATGTCCTTCCCATTATGATGTTGTATGGTGAGTAGGCCTCTACCACTTTAAACCTAACCAGCACTCACAACAAACTAGACACTATCTGCATCAATTTTTGTTAAAACAGAAATATGTTTGTTGTTGTCTTTTTCACAATGGACTTGTAATGACCGAGTAAAGGTCGCTAGATGCAAGGGAGCATTGTGCACTACTTCACCCTTACCCTTGTCCCCTTATCCATAACCCTTGGTGCACAACCAGACTATGGAGTCATTCGCCTTGCTTTATGCAATTATAGGCAAGGCTTAAACCGGGTTTCGCAGCTTCCCGAAGTACGGTGGCGACTTCCTTTACTCATTTCGAGTATAATACACACAACTCCAGGCATACTCACACTATGAAAAGGCAAGAATTCAATTCTCGCAAAACCAAAGTCATCACCTAATTGTACCCCTCGAGGCAGAGGAACCGGATCCAGTCCGGCCCAGTGACGCCCCGACGCCCGTACATTTTTTGGCGACTCCGCTTGGGAGATTCACTAAAGCTATTATATTTAGTGATGTGTGAACAATACTCTAAATGTCATGCGAATTCGACGTCTTAAAGACGACATGTGTTAGGCATCCTGATTACGCGATACATAGGTCGTTGGCACTGAGTATTCGCTTTAGCCATCATATCTCATATAAGTGTGTTCTACACTTGAGACAAGATCGGGGGGCTCACTTAAGATTGGCGCTGGTGCACTACCTATGTAACCAACTCTTAAGCTTGAATCCCATCCCAACCATGACGAGCGACCATGTGCACTAAAGAACCGTAATGGTTTAGACCTCCTTTGATCATCCAGCAAGCTGGATGCGTTAAGGACTGTTCTAAGCCTAGTCATGGGACCCTCTTGGACACCCGGACTCACCCATTCAAAAACGTAGCAACAGACTCTAGGTGGCTAGACTGTTTCTTTTCATTTTGCATATAGGAACCACGCTAGTGTGACAATGTGGCTATGTGTTTTTAGCTAGATGCGCATTCAATAGCATCAGTGTAATTTATTTAATATTATTTTAGTTTATTTTTGTTGAGTCATCTATTAATCGTGAGATTGAGATACGTCAATCCGAAAGCTACGTGTGATTGATAGAATTAGGAGTTTGTTAGGTTATTAGGATATTATCTTGATATTAGATATAAATATTTTAGTTTGTTAGGATAATTCTTGTTTGTTAGAGTGTTTATGATATTTTAGTTTGTTAGGATATAATTAGTTATGTCATAGATATATTTAGTTGTTACATGGATATGATTTAATATCTTCTCCTAGGTAGTTTATTTTCAGATTTGTTTTGTACTATAAATATGGGATGAATCAGTTAATAAAATTAAGTTTTGAGTTAATCAAGTAGCGTTGCTATTGTGGTGCGTCCACTTCTCATAAGGTTGAGGCCGAGTGAAACTCCTAGTAGTTGAGGCTATCAAGGTTTTTATCCAACAGTTTTTATTATTCGTTCAAATAAATCTTCCAAAACAAAATAATTAGAACCTCACTAGTGTTTGCCGATAGTTTGTTGGTAAATTACCTCACGCAACCACATCAATTGGCGCTAGAAGGAGATATTGTGGTACGACGATTCGTGTTTAAGATTTTTGGTTCGGTTTGAGCGTAACAGTTTTTGTTATGTCCGATGGATTTTTGCTAGGGTTTTGAGGAGTTTCGTGTAAGATATGGAACCAGATTATGAAATAAATGTCGCACTTTATGATCTACTAGATTTTGATGAATGCTTCAAACCTAACAAGGTTCTTGATTGGGTCAGCCAACTTGATCGCTTCTTTGAATTTAATGGTTATGATGATAAAATAAGTTTCAACGTTGCAAAAAGGAAATTGACTGAACATGCATCCCTTTGGTATGAGAATATGAAAAGAATAAGGAAAAGAAAGGGTAAAGCTAAAATCAAATTATAGGTTAAACTGAAATCTAAAATTATTGAAAATTTTGTTCCTAAAGAGTTTGATCACAATAGTTACATAAAGATGTCAACTTTAGTCAAAGGAAATATGAGCGTCAGAGAATATATTGAAGTATTTGAAAGGTTATCATTTTTATGTCATATTGAAGAAAGTGAACAAAAAAAGATGGCTCGTTTTCAAAGGGGTTTACATACAAATATCTCTCAAAAGCGATCTTTATGATTTCGATATTTTGATCATATGTGTTATAAAGCTTTGGAAATTGAGAAGCATGAAAAGGGAAGGAATCAAGAACAAGAAGAAGTTGAAAATTTGAAAATCATGGATAGATCTTGAGTCCTTTATCATCTTCATGAATTTAACCCCATGTTAGGCATAGAAAACAAAGTTCCATCATCTCATAATGGAGAGAAACTACAAGATATTACATGTCTTGATCAAGAAAATGCCCAGGATACGGGTAGGGTTCAAAATTTGGATTCCACAAGTGATATATCTTTGAGTTTTGATGCGCACGATGAGCTTGTACAAGAAGAATCGATCATTCATAATAATTGCACCATGGAAGAAACGATTAGTACCTTCGTCACCACTGTCAAAACCGAAATAGAAGAATCTACTACAAAGCGATATTACATTTCTTTTGCCACAAAACATGACATAGAACAAAAGGTGGATCTACGCTTGACCATTATCAAGTTCGAATATTTGAAAGATGGAAAGGGCTTTTAAAGAACAAAGATGAAGGTTTGTTAAGTTATATCTCGATGTTGTCACTTCAAAGCTACAACTCGTCCATTGCTATTGCTGTCGGAGTACAAGTTCGTGAACCTGCAATCCTACTTCACACTACTATGGAGTGTCGCATATGGATGATAGCCTGGTTTGATATTACTAAACTTAGGACAAGTTTTTTTCAAGAGGGGGAGTTTGATGCGTATTCAATAGCATCAGTATAATTTATTTAGTATTATTTTATTTTATTTTATTTTATTTTTGTTGAGTCATCTATTAATCGCGAGATTGAGATACGTCAGTCCGAAAGCTACGCGTGATTGATAGAATTAGGAGTTTGTTTGGTTGTTAGGATATTATCTTGATATCAAATATAAATATTTTAGTTTGTTAGGATAATTTTTGTTTGTTAGAGTAGTTAAGATATTTTAGTTTGTTAGGATATAATTAGTTATTTCATAGATATATTTAGTTGTTACATGGATATGATTTAATATCTTATCCTAGGTAGTTTATTTTCAGATTTGTTTTGTACTATAAATATGGGTTGAATCAGTTAATAAACTTAAGTTTTGTGTGTTAATCAAGTAGCATTGCTATTGTGGTGCGTACACTTCTCATAAGGTTGAGACCGAGTTAAACCCCTTGTAGTTGAGGCTATCAAGGATTTTATCCAACAGTTTTTATTATTCATTCAATTAAATCTTCCAATATAAAATATTTAGAACCTCACTAGTGTTTGCCGATAGTTTGTTGATAAATTATCTCAAGCAACCACATCACTAAGGACCTTAGTTTTGCATACTAAACAACAAACGAGTCATGTACGAGTCACATAACAATCTCATATAGAAAGTGATCATTCCTTAGGCGTCATAATATCAAAATGGTTGTAACTATTAGAATCGTTTAGGCCTTATGTCTTCGTTCCTTAGGCGTCGTAATGTCGAAATGGTTGTAACTAGAATCATTTAGGCTTTACATCTTATTGGACTACACAATTGTAAACGAGTGCCAAAACTCGTGATTTGCCTTTAAAAAAAAGAAATCAAAAAAACAAAGAGAAAAAATTTGGACAAAAAAGCAAAAAAAATTCGGAAAAAAAATCAAAAAAAATAAAATGAAAATAAATAAAGGTGAAAAACGTATTATGGCGTTCTTGAATTTTCATTTTTGAGTCAAGTTAATAGGCAAAGAAAGATCACTATTAGGCCATGCATCGAATCTAGTCAAGGAAGAAAGTCATGCGTCATTTCCTAAAAAGGTTGAGTCTGATACACTCTTATGCAGGATAGTGTCATTTAAATAGCAACTTTAAATTAAAGGTCGGCAAAGCACGGTCTACTAGTTCCTATCCCTTTGCACAAAAGGGACATTCAGCACCTCAAGTCCAAATCCTCCAATTCCTCACCTCCACAAATGGGTGAAGAAAGCAACACCGCTCGCGCCATCACTGAAATGCAATTAACCATTAACACAATGAATGCAAGGCTTGCTTCACTCGAGCAAGCAGCAACACAAGTTGGCCCACAGCATAACTTAGTCAACATGGTTCTCAACACAATGGCTAATAAACTTGAGGTCCTCAACTCTAAGGTGCAATCATTAGAAGGAACAAAGGAAGAGTCAGCGTAAAAGCCCATTGGTGGCCCTTCGCCAATCAAGCCTAAAATTGGGGCAATACCAAGATATCGAAAAAGACGCGAGTACACTACTTTGGGGATGAGTAACAAGCAAGCATTTGAGCAACTCTTTGCTCAAGGCTTATTCACTCCAGTGGGCCCAACTCTAGATCCACCAATTAATAAGAGGTCCGCAAAGTGGGACAAAAGCAAGTATTGTGACTACCGTTGTGGCCATGGTCACTCCACTAAAGAATGCATTTCTTTAAAGGATCTCATACAAGACATAATTGATGACGGTCACCTTCCTATCCTTTCCGAGAGTAAGAAGCCAAGAATCTGAAGCAAAGCCATCACTCATAGCACCCGCAGTTCACAACAAAAGGCGACATGAGCAAGAGTCAACAAAGTTCTAGTATAGGTTGAGTCGGTGAGTCCCTCCACCTAGACATTCATTCTCCTTTTCTTTTCTTATTTTCGAGTCCATGTCAATCAGGAATAAGTCTAGTCATCTCATTAGCCTTTCACAAAAAATATAGTTACTTTTTCTGTCTATTTTCATTTCTTAGCCTTTTATCTGTTTCGACTTCAATAATGAAGTGCTAATCAACACATGACCTCACAAAAAAACAAAAATATGAAAAAAATTAAAACCAAAAGTTTTCAATAAATTGGACATGCTCGAGGGGCCTTCCTTCATAGCTCCACAAAAATATCTTTTTCCCTCCATGTACCCTATCACAAGTACAAAACAAAAGCAAAAATCCCTTGCAACCACTTTAAGCCCTCTTATGCAAAAAACACACTAAAGAAGCCAATTTCTTTCTCACCTACATCCTCCTACCCTTTAAGGTGCCAAAGCGACACGAAGCAAAGCAAAGTTGAAACCCGAAGCAAGTTGTGGTTTAGACAATACAAAAAAAGTGAAGAAAACGAAAAACGAAAAAAAGTGTGTTTTAATAATAAAGACAGAACGAGTGAAAGTGATAAAGTCTAAGCCCAGCTTCACACATTGCAAAGTTCACAAAGAAAAATCAAAGCAAGCGCAAAGGTGAACATACATTGCAGCAAGTTCGCCAAAAGCCTCACACCCCACACCTAACCTACATTACAACCAAAAAAGCCCTCTCCAAATGAACATTGTCTAAACCTAGCTAGGTCGTTACCCCATAAGGTTTTGTCCTAGGAAAAGTGAGGTATCACTTGTACACATGACCTCACGAACTACGACCAGTCTGATTTCACTTGGATACGTAGGTAGCCTCTTCCCGAGGTTCAACCAAATTAATAAAAAAAATAAAATAAAGAGGTCATTCTCATCATCGTGTAGGTTTGATTTTTTCTAGAAGTTTGAAGCATAACTTCTTTCTTTAGTCTAGAACTTGACATAGGCTCGAGTTTGAACCAACATCTTATAGCGAACCACATCAATCCCCTCATCCTGTCACCTCCAGTCACAAATTGAGTCCCTTTTGTTTTGTAGATCCCTAGCCTTTCTTTCTAAAACCCTTAGGACTCTCTTACTCTTCCTAATGCAATCATGTAGTTAGGCTCTTACTCATGCAGTCAAAATTGCACATCAATCAGCTCTAGCAAGATCGGGGGTTTTTGCTTCAGAAGTGTCAAATCTAGCACAACATAAAGTTTACATCTCAAAGCTCGGGGGGCTTTCATCGTCAAATAAATCCTTATTCCTTGTTCCTTTCCGAAAGGAGCAATAGACTCAAGTTCCTAACTTGAGTGGTCACAACTAAATCTAGAAGCGGTAGACACGGCACATCAATGGTAACTCTGATAAGGTTGGGGGCTTACAACATCATTAGAGTCTCCATGCATGCAACCCACTTTACAAGGCATGGCCATAGTTCATTGAGAGTGCTACGAATTAAAAATATTCTGTTGACTTTCGATGACTAAGTTGAAGGAGTTTGACCATAAAGCAAGTGACCATCAATGATCAAAACAGTAGAGAGATTGGCGATGTGTGACATTTCCTGAATAATGACCGTCTAGCGATATAACGCAAGCAATATAAAGGAGTTATGATGGAGTGGCCCACTCGTGTAAAGCCCAATAATGGACGACCCATGATTTACAAGCGATAGGAGATTTGAAGGGAAGTATGAGGATTCGAAATATAAAAAGAGGCGATAAGGAACCGTCAAGAAGGATAACTTCCACCCAYGATCTTCACCTTAGAGGTCTATAAATAGGCGCAGCCGGATCAGAAAGAACAACAACAAGCACAACAACAACATCAATCTTTCTTCTTTTCGCATTTAGCTTCTCTTAGCCACACTTGGCTTAGTAGCCAAGTATAGTTTAGCATAGCATAGCGTAGCATAGCTTAGCATAGCGTAGCCTAGTTCATTCCTCAATGGATCAGTAGTTTGTCCGTTTGCATCCTAATTGTGTGAATATGGAGGTAATCATCCTTCCTTGTAATACGATTGTAGTCTGAAATTTATCCCTTACAAAATGGATGGTTTTCGTTTCTTTTCATCTTTGTTTGTTTTAGACTTAAGTCTTGTTCCACAACAAGGTCATTTCCTTATGCATTCATCTTCTTGATTAACTCTATTATTAAGGAGTCATTTTGCGTTAGCAAGGTTATCTATATCATCAGTAACCAGAGGGGCAACCCACTACCAAACTAAAAACAATATTGGGCGGTTGACTTGTTGGTGAAGTGCAAAATCACCTCAACAGGTTTTTTGGCGACCACAATGGGAGAGAAGTGTACAAGGTTACAATAACTTCTCAACCATGACCCCTAAACGATCTACTAGAAGATTGGGTAATCAAGAGGATGGTAATTCATCCGAACAAAATCTTGAGAATCCACTTGAAGATCTTGGTAATTTAGAAACTGTTCCGCAACAACAATCTATTGAAGATCTTGTGCCTCTTGATAAAACCGAGTCTCAAACTCAAAGACTAGATAGTTTGCACCTGAATAGGGGGAAGATCAGTTATCCTCATCCACGAGTTTGCTCAATTCGATATACACGTAATACGTGGATATTGTTACAAGCCTTTTGGAAGATTTGAAGGAGAACCATAGGCAATAGTCCAACAACCTCCACCGAGGCATGGTACATGAAACTACTAGGGTGATAACCGCCAAGTTGCAAAACTTTGGCTCCCACTCACAGCAGGCAATTACTAGACAGGTGGATAGGATTATTTTAGATATCAATGATACGTTGAATGCTACTAATGTGGCGTAATCTAAGACGGTTGCGACAGAGGTAGTTACTCGGTTAGAGCCTTTAGTGGGGAAACATAATCAACTGAATGAACGATTGATGAGTTTTTTAACCGCCAGAGGCTCAGGAATAGCTGTCAAAAATCCTAGGGAAGAACCACCCTTGGGTTATCCTAGAACAAATAATATGATGGGAGCTAATGCCTTTCCGACCTTTCAGATAGTATCAATTTAAGGAGTATTCCTCTTTGAGATGTTAATGAAGGGAATAGGAGCCAGAGGAAAGAGGCAGGCCCTAGGTCTGGCTATAAGTCAGGCTATAGCCATGGTGACCCTAGACCTTCTTTTATTCCTTTGACTTTTAATTCTATTCCTTTGACTTCGTCAATGGGAACTATTCCACCCACGGGAAAAAACCCTGGTTTAGGGGTGAACGATTATGGGACTGGAGGGGTATTCCCCACTAGTGGCGGTTTTCAAACTGCAACTAATGGTTATGTGCCTCCAACTTCGTATCCCGCTGCTCTTGAACCACCACAAACCGCTTACGTTTCGCAAACTAGGACCTAGGGTTATCAACATTAGGCTTATTCTAACCAAATGCATCCTCCTCAGAGTAATTATTGGGGGCAGGGGTCACATGTACAGGGTAATGCCTATGGTGGACCTTAGGCGATGGGAATAGAAAACTCCAGTAATACTGGTGGTTTCCAACCTAGAGTTAGATATAACCAAAACCCTTATAGGGAGACACCTCATCCTGCTTATTACCAGGATAACCAGTATCCTAATGGTCAGGATTAGAACTTCCATGCTCGTCATGAACCTCTCCTTAGGTAGGTGGAGGAGATGATCCAAAGGGCTATGAGGCACAATGCCGGTTTTCCAAGGAAGGGGACTTGTGATCCTTATCCTGAATGGATTGATAGGATGTATCCTTTCCCTAGGGGGTTCCAAGTTCCTGAATTCTCTACCTTATTCTCTGGCGATGGATCAATATCTGCTAAAGAACATTTGGTCAGGTTTAATTGCCATTGTAGGGAAGCAGCAGATAGTGATTATCTCAAATTGAGATTGTTTTTCAACTTTCTCACTAGGACTACGTTCTCTTGGTTCACTCACCTTCTAGTTAACTCTATACAAACTTAGCAGGATTTGCAAGGGCAATTCCTTCGTCATTTTACTAGAGTGGAATCTAGGGTTTCCATTGGAGATTTAACCAAGATAGCACAGGACAAATGAGAGCATGTGGAGGATTACATCGCTAAGTCTAAGAGAGCTAAGATCAAATGTCATCTTAACTTACCAGAGTCGGATTTGTTTCTATGGTCTAGAAAGGGCTGTACTTTCCTTTTAGGAAGAAATTTGAGGGTCATCATTTCCATGATTTTTTGTCTTTAGCTAACGATGTGGTTGCATATGAAAGATGTTTGGCTGAGGAATTGAAAAGAAAACATAAGTATTATGCCAACTATGCCAATTGCACAGAAGAGGGCCAAGATTAGGATGATGACCAGGTGGATATGGCAATGGATGAATTATTCCAGGGTCCACCATTCAAGTGTCCCCAATTAGTGAACAAAAAGTCTTCACAAAAGAAGGACTTCAAGTCTGATCAAAGGAGAGAGTACACATTTGATATGAAAAAAAGTGACGAAATCTTTGATTGGCTTCTACAGTTCAAGAAGATTACACTAATGGGTACACATAAGGATAGAGATCCCAACGAAATAAAAGGAAAAGTTTATTGTAAATGGCATGATGCTTTTACACATAAGACTAACGATTGTGTGATTTTTAGGAATATGATACAGGATGAAATCGACAAAGGAAATATTAATTTTCCTGAGAAGAGTGCAAATGCTTATGAAATTGATTTTTAATTCTTATCATAATTAGAACAATATGAGATGGACTGTAATATGGTTGGTATTGATACTAATGCTATTTCTCATATTTACATGCAGGAGCTTTCTAATGTAACTATTGTTGTGAGATTATACGAACGTGTTGTGAATGAAGGAGTTCTAATCGCTCCAAGATGCCAAGAGCAAGACTATGACAACCTTAACATGTGTAGGTGGCATTTCAGTGCTGCGCACCCGACTCATCAGTGTAAGGCTTTCAAGGGCTTCATCAACAAAAAGATGAGGAAAAATGGGTTGAAAATCTCAAAGCAGGAATACTAGGCGCTGGATCTTGCTAATTTTTAACCCAAAGGTAAGAAAGCTGAGAATGATGAGGCGTAGCCTAGCAATGTTACTGCCTATGGTAATCATGGTGGAGATGGTCGCCAGAAAGCTCAGACATATAGAGATGGTGTTCAGAAGCTTCCCCTGCAGACAAAGGCAGTGGAAGGCCTGAAGAAGTTACGCTTCTCTATGTGTCCTTCTTGTGAGGACATGTTACATTATGAGCTAGTATGGAATGAAGTTATCCCTAACAACCCGAGTTGGGTGCCTAGACATCAGAAGTCTCAATTTGAAAAAGGAATAAGGAGGGGACCAGTCACTCTTTCTTGAATGCCCTCAACTATTTCAGTCTTGACCAGGTTGGGCAAGCCTATAGCGGTCCAACTAAAGAGCAAGATTAAGGTGGTGCCAAGTTCAGACCTAAGTGTGCAGGAGGTAGAAACCACACAAAGGGATGGCACTCCAAACGAAAACAAAGGTCAGGTAGATGATTTGGCTCTTGTTAAAGTGAAGAAAAGGGTCAAGAAGAGGACTAGGTTGATTCGAGAAGCAGCTACCAGCCAACTATAGGCAAATGCAGTTCATGTGGTTAAGGAGACCTTGAAAAAGGGAACACTTAAGGTCGTCTCTATTGAGGAACCTCATTTGAGGGGTGAAAGCAACTGGAGAGAGAATTCAATAGAGGAAATCTCCAAGGATAAATCCATTTCGGGTTTCATCAGGACAGAGAGGTCAAAGGGAGATGTTCTCGATGCCCAGCCTCATTTGGGTCTTGTTGAGACAAAGAAGTTGTATGAAGGAATTCTACAGCCCAGTCTCATTTGGATGAGAGCCAGAGAGAAGTAAAGAAAATATGTTCTAGAGGCCCAGGCTTATTCAGGTAGAAAATAAGTGGATGGACCTTGTGGAGGAAATTTGTTGTCGGAGCCTCATTTGGAAGCGAAAACTCGTCATAGAGAGACAATTCAGGGATCATCTGAGAACTTGCACATTGTCAATATTCAGAACCACCAGTTAGTTAGAGATCTGATGGAGGATCCTATTGAAGAAGAGCTAGCCAACCATGGGACGGGAAATTTCGCGGAAGATGTTTTGATGACAAAGCAGGTGTTTGATGCCATGGTCAGTTTTTAGAAAATTGGGTAAGGGTAAGAAAGATTTATCTAGAATTAGAATTAGTGTGTTCAATGGTAAGTCAAGGAGTACTGAAGGATTGACATGTATGCACGTCCAAGTAGGCACTTCTAAGACTTGGTCAGCTTTCTTTATAGTAAAAGAGGAGGGTAGTTCCAATGCGATTCTCGAAAGAGAATGGCTGCATTAGACTTACGCTATTCCTTTTACTTTACATCAAGAAGTAATACTATGGAATGGTAATGAATATGAGGTAGTTTGTGCTGATGTAGATGCCTATTTGACCGATACTAACCTAGAGTTTCCCAGGAAACTTATGAAACTTGAGAATCGACCGACACCCAGAGTGAAGGTGTTATTAAGTGCAATCAAGCATATTGAAGAGGCTGCTGAAGATGGTGATTCACAAAACACAACTGAGGCTCCTCGCGTGCTAAATAGTTCAGCATCGAATGATCAACCCAACGTAGTTGATGTCTAGGGGGCATCTCTTGGGGGCAGAATTGATAATGTACTTGACACTATTAGGGGAAGAAGGGCCATTTTACCTTGTGTAATTAATCTCGGATATACATGATATCCAAGTTTTTTATGTATTTTTTATGTTATATGGATTAAATGAATTCAAATCATAACTTTAAAATCGGATCGGGTATAACTTCAGCTCTTCGCAATCTTTATGCTAGTCATTACGCACAATATGGTCTAGAGCTGAACACAATTATGGATGGCAATGCCGATATAACATCAAGTGGGGTTTTTGGAGCTCATTCTCCATCTTCTTCTGACGCCATGGGGGGTTCTATGGTCAGGAAGAGAAGACAAGAGTGTAGGGCAAAAGTGATGATATCAAGTAGGAAGTCCATGATCCTCTTGAAAAGGTAAACCTTGGTACGATGGAGAATCCTAGTTACACTTACAATAGTAAGGAGCTACCCGAAGGAGAGAAGCTGTCCATTATTAAAATCCTCTAAAATTATAGACTATTTTGCTTGGGAACACCACGAAACTCTGGGGAATGATCCTTCAATCATCCAGCATGAGTTGCCAATCAGACCAGGTTGTACTCTAGTAGTGCAAAGCCCATGGAGGTTGTCGCCAGATTTGATTCCTAAAATAAAGGAAGAAATCTCCAATATCCTAAAGGATGGATGTATTCAGCCATTCAAATACGTTGAATGGATCGCCAATATCGTTCCTATGTTCAAGAAGAATGGAAAAGTTAGGATCCACATAGATTATAGAGACCTTAATAGTGCCTCTCTAAAAGATCAATATCATATGCCAATGACTGATATGCTTATAGAAGCCGCATCCAGACATGAACTGGTGTCAACTCTAGATAGGTTTGCGGGGTATCAACAGATCAAGATTGTTGAGGATGATCGCTCTAAGACTGCATTTTGATGCCCAGGGTCTGTAAATCTTTACGAGTATGTGGTCATGCCTTACGGATTGAAGAATGCAGGGGTAACTTATCAACGTGCTATGAACCTCATCTTTGATGAGATGATAGGGGACTTCAAGGAGATCTATATAAATGATGTTTTGGTGAAATCGGAGAGTGCATCAGAATAGTAAGAACATCTTATTCGTGCCTTTGAGCGAATGAGGAGGTTCAGTCTTTAGATGATTCCATTAAAGTTTGCCTTCGAGGTCAGAGCCAATAATTTGCTCAGGTTCTTAGTACATAAAAAGGGTATCGAAATAGATCAGAACAAAGCAAAAGCTGTGTTAGAAGTTGAGCCCCCTCGAACAAAAATGGAGTTGCAGAGGTTTCTAGGACAAATAAATTATGTTCAGCGATTTATTACCAATTTAGTAGGAAACGAAAGCTTTTTCTCCTTTGTTGAAATTAAAGAAAGGAGATGAGTTCAAATGAAATGACGAACATCAGCAAGCATTTTAGCATATCAAAGTGAAGCTGGCCTCTCCTCCAGTTCTAATTCCTCCAAAACAGAATGGGGAACCATTGAGGTTATATTTGTCAGCGTTTAAGGGTTCAATTGCCAGCATGCTTACTCAAGAAAATGAGTATGGGCAAGAACAAGCGATTTTCTACTTAAGTAGAATTTTGCAGGATGTGGAAATCCGATATATATCACCGTTGAGAAATGGTGTTTGAGTTTGTATGACGCGTCCATTAAACTCAACCATTACTTCCTGGCCTTTTTCATTGAAATCGTATCACTAACCGACGTGTTGAAACATCTTTTGAGTCACCCCTTTGTCAAAGGAAGGTTGTGTAAGTGGAGTATGCATTTATCCCAATTCAAGTTGAAGTATGTCCCTCAAGAGTCTGTGAAAGGTCAAGCTTTAGAAGATTTCTTGGCTGATCACCCCGTTGATAACTGTAGACACCTAAATGTATCTCCCCAAATGAGTAATCGATGATGAAACATACCACATGTCGCGATCGATTTGACTCTGAAAAGACGCAGCCGAACTCGTGAAAAAGTTTGAAATATGTGAAGTAATACTCGGAACCATGAAGCAAAGGTCAAATAAAAGGAAAAAAGTATTTTCTTTTAGGAAAAATGGAAACTAATAATCCCACCTTTTGGTGGTCTTCTCTCAATAATCCGACCTCAAAGTAATTACAGAATAATCCCAATTTTTAGAGTGGTCTTCCTAAAATAATACGAACTCTCATTTTTCTTACATAGAACAAGCCAAAAATGGATCAACAAGAGTAGCAAAAATGAGAGTTCAGATTATTTTAGGAAGACCACCCTTAAAGTTGAGATTATTTTGTAATTACTTTGAGGTCAGATTATTGAGAGCAGACCACAAAAGGTGGGATTATTAGTTTCCATTTTTCCTTTCTTTTATTTATATTGATTATTTTCTATTTTTAGAATTTTCTTTTTAACTTTAGGAATTTTTAAAATAAATTATACTGGTGATTTTCATAATT
>SNQN01002689.1:0-23602 GCA_008642245.1 Bassia scoparia | reverse complement strand
CCTCAAACCACAGCCTCACATTACAACCACAAAAGCCCTCTCACACGAGGCATTGTCCAAATCATCATCAAGAACTACGACGGTCTGATTCCAAAAGGATACGTAGGAAGCCTCTTCTCGAGGTCCGACCCAATAACTCAATAACACTCTGAGGTCCACTCTCTCATATAGTTTGATTCCCTTAAAGTTAGGAGCACAGATTCCTAGTGTAGCACCCGACATAGACTCGAGCTTGAACCAACATCGTGTAGCCAATCACATCAATTCCCCATTACCTCACCCTTAGTCACAAATTCTAGCCTTTTCTTTTCCTTGAACCTTTAGCCTGTTCTATCATGTACCTTGAGGGGCTCTCCTCCACTCATCCTTAGGCAATCACATTGCAACAATCATCATGCATCCTCCTCAAAGCATCACATTGCAGCATTTTCTCCATGTTCTCTCCTCATGCGACTTTCAGCTCAAGTCACCGATTTGGGCAAATCAAAATCACATCCCAATACCTCATCCCTTATCATTACCACCCCAAGAAATCGATTCTAGAACATTCTCGTATTTCTACTGTATTTTTTGTGGATTTTCTGCATTTTTTGTATTTTTTGCGTATTTTGATTTCTGTAAATATTGTAAAAATCATAGAAAATTGTAGAAAAATCAGAAAAATAATCTAAAAATACTGGTGAACTCAGAAAAATGAGAAGAATGCAATGAAAAGTGAAAATCATGAAAATCACCAGCATAAATTATTTTAAAAATTCCTAAAGTTAAAAAGAAAATTCTAAAAATAGAAAATAATCAATATAAATAAAAGAAAATACTTTTTGCCTTTTATTTGACCTTTGCTTCATGGTTCCGAGTATTACTTCACATATTTCAAGSTTTTTCACGAGTTCGGCTGCGTCTTTTCAGAGTCAAATCGATCGCGACACGTGGTATGTTTCATCATCGATTACTCATTTGGGGAGACACATTTAGGTGTCTACAATAACAATGCTCAGGTTCAGGAGGAGGAACCTTGGCGTTAATTTGTCAATGGATCGAGTCAAATAAATTCAGCGGGGGCCGGGATAGTGATGTTGTCACCGAAAGGTGTGAAGACCAAAATGGCGGTAACTTTCTCAGACCGATGCACAAATAACAGAGCCCAATTTGAAGCTCTTGTTATAGGTCTCAGGACCTTCAAAAATATGGGTGTCACAAGGGTTCAAGCCTTTAGAGATTTTCTGTGGATGGTGTCCCAAATTAGCGGAGACTATAGAGGAACCTCCCCTCTAGCTCTGGCGATCAACACTATGCTGAGAGAATTGATCTCCTCGTTTGAACGGTGTGACCATATATATATATATATATATATATATATATATATATATATATATATATATATATATATATATATATATGCCAAGGGAAGAGAACAAAGAAGCTGATTACTTATCTCAACAAGCTTCTTATGAAGGCCCTGAAAGTTTTGATGAGAGTTTAATACACATTAGTTCATTCAAGTTAAAACCTTTGGAAGAAGCAATGAAGGTTGAGGTGAATAAGGTTAGTGTTCTTTGGTGTGAGGCAAACTGACGCCAAGAAATTAAGGAGTATCTAAAGGATCCCTCTGGCAAGAAAGTTCCTGCAAAGGTAAGGTTGGCAGCTACAAAATATTTCCTCTTCTGAAATAAGCTATATCGGAAGGATCCACAAGGACTTTTGTTGAGATGCGTGAGTAATAAGAAGATTCTGACCATGTTAGAAGAAGTTCATTATGGAATTTGTGGGTCACATCAGTCCGGGCTTAAGATGTGTTGGCTCATTCATAGAATGGGTTTCTTTTGGCCTTCAATCAAAGGGAATTGCTTGCAATATGCTAAAGGTTGTAAGCAATGCTAGAGATTTAAGCCAATAAGTACGGCTCAAGCAGTGAAGCTGCATCCAATGATCAAGCCTTGGCCTTTCAAAGGTTGGGCTATCGACGCAATTGGAACCATTAAGCCACCCTCATCAAGACATCACGAGTATATTCTCATAGCTACTAATTACTTTACAAAGTGGATCAAAGTTGATTCAAGCATTCCAGAAGCTCAATGCAAGGGCAATAATTTTATTTCTCGAAGAAAGGATCTTTACAAGATTCAGGATTCCAGATACTATTACTGTCGGGATCAGGCATCTATGTTTACGGGGAAAGAATTCGATGAGTATGGTATCTCAAAGAATTCAACGTCCAAAAAGGGCATTCCACGCCTTATTTCGCACAAGCCAATGGACAGGCAAAAGCCAGTAACAAAATCATAGCTAGGGGAATATCCAAAATGGTGGACAATAACCCGCAGGATTGGCACACTCTTCAACTATATGCTACATGGGCATACAAGATCTCGAAGAGGGATGCTACGGGTACGAATCCATATCAATTAGTTCATGGACATGAACCGGTATTGCTAGCAAAAGTAAGTGCGAAGTTTGCTAGAGTGGCAAGGTAGATGGATTTATCGCTTGAGGACTATAGTGAGGCAATGGCAATCGAATTAATGGATATGGAGGAGGAACATATGCGTGCTTTAGAGAATATCAAGGCTCAAAAAAAGAAGGTGGCTAAATCTTCTAACAAGAAAGTCAAACACAATATTTTCTTGGAAGGCGATTTAGTGTGGAAGACGAAGTTGCCCAAGCATAACTACAAGGATCACATTTTCGGTAAATCGTCGTCTATGTGGGAAGGACCATTTAGAGTGGTTAAGGTTATGTTATGGAATGCCTATCTCTTACAAGAGTTAGATGGGGAAGTGTTTCCAAGGGCTATAAATGACAAATTTCTAAGGATACCCCAAGCATTTGGGAAAACCATCAAAATATATGGTCAAGGCATCCTGACCTAGAGGTGTTTGATAGATAGTACGTTAAATGTAAAGAGTCAAGTTCATGTAACAAAATTACTAGAAGAAGGTAATATATGGACTTGAGGAAAGTATTATCATGATGATCTAGAGGAACCAAAAAGTTGAAAAGTTCTCTCACGTGACTGGCACGGGAGGCACTTTTGAAATGCTTTGGAAGTTCAAGGGCTAAGGACACCTAAGGGGTGTAGTAATTATACGGAAGTTACTAGACCCCCATCGTGCCTATAAATATAACTTGTCATATGATCGTTTCTTCATCTCACCCATTCTCTCTCTTTCTTTCGAAAATCTTTTTCAATCTTTTCTTTTCCTGAAGAATTGGCCTAATAAGCTAGCACTAATGGAAATCAAGAAGTGGGTGCTTGAAAAGGTTCGAAACAAAGAAGGCTTCACTTTCATCAACCATGAGATCGCCCGCCTAGCTCTCGATGGTATAGAATGGAGGCGAGAGGGAAAAGAAGGCACTCATCGCTTTCGAATTCAAGTGGTTCAAATAATGGAGGCGGGGAACTGATCACCCCTATAAAAGGAAAGAACAACGTGCCGATGAGGCCGCATTCCAAAAGGCGTAAAGGGAGAAGGAAGGAGGAGATTGAGTTGCGGCTCAAGATTGAAAACTGAGAGAGGGACAATGACAAGAAGCGGAAGAAGGGAAAGGCAGAGTGTAGGTGTTCTTGTTCCTGCGAAGTTCCAAAAGCAAAGTTGGCGTTTACTTCACAGGCACTTGTCCAGGTTCTTAAAGTGTCATCATCGTCAGAATCAACTTCTTCTTCTTCATCATCGTCATATCCACTATTTCCATCGGCATGATCTGTTCCTGCGAGGTTTGGGCGGCAAGTTGCGCGTGCCCAGAATGACAATGAGGATGAGATTGATTCTGATAACTACGAGATGGCTAGCGATTGATTCGCTCTATTTTCAGAATCACAGATCGATTAGTGCAAAACGTAGTTCTGACAAGGTTTTAGTGTCCGAACTCCTCTAAATGTTAAAATTATGTATTAATCTATGTTTAATCCATATATATTATTTCAGAATATTTTTTCAAAAATCATTGCATCGCAATGTTACAATTATACTTCTGAATGTTAATCATATTAATGAATATTGAAGGAAATATTTTACTAAAATGAATATCTTTTTATTTACAAAGTATAGTACGCTTTTCATTAATGATGAACAGTGTTTAATAAACAAACATGCAAACATCATATACTAATGGTGTTTTGCAATGATGGCTTTACACAGGGTAATGTACCGATTTATGACTTTGGCTTCCAAGTAATTTCCCAATAAAAGGTAAATGTAATTCCACGAAGTTACGTAAATTTAATTGTGCATTATCCCATTTAAGGCCATTTTACCAACATATTTTAGTGCAAACATTGATCACAAAATTATAACCGTATGGATATAAGGTCATTTTTATATAACTAAATGTTGAGTCCCTTAAGTTTTGAATGATGACAAACAGAAACACTGAATAGGAAACAGGACATTGAATACTGAATATAGTTGGTGGGGAACTAGCTGTTATTTGAATGATGTTTCCTTAGGCAAGTTATTACTCATGAGTATTACCTATTAAACTAACTTGTCTATCTGCAGGGAACAATTTGATATGCAAAATTCCATGTACTGGTGAGGAAGCAGTAGGAACTGTTTCCTAGACTACTATGCTAAAAAGCAGTCTTATTTAGCTGGTATCCACGCACACACAAAAGTGGGCCTCTACTTTATTTTTCTACCTAATTAATATGGAATATATTATATAGTTGCTTACCCTCTATCGTTTTTAGGTTCCAGCATAAGCAACCATAAAATATATTCCATATTAATTAATTCTGAAAAAATAAAAATAAAAACATGACTCCAAGATACAATCCAATAGATTGCTTTTGTCAATTTTCCCTAAGTTGTATAATCTGAGCAAATAACTTGATCAATCAGCTAAATAACACGCAAATTTACCTCACAACAAACCTTTTGAGTATTTAAAATTAGAGAAACAACTAATTTCGTAACACAGACAATCAAACAACCTTAAAACACTAACACACTCAATCATGAACCTTTTAAAATCTTTAAAATCATATAGTTGTATAGTCTCACGCATAAGCCAACAACTCGTAGAAGCATTAAGCACGTAAAACATATACCTTCAACAAGTACTTATGCAAAAATATAATGCTGCACATCACAAATTCACAATAGGGAAGTCTTGGCTCTTAATTTTTTGGTAAAGCTATCCATTTATTAAACACCAGTTCCCACATAATTGCATTTCAATAACAGAGAAAAGAATATTGATCAAGTAATGTTTAGTTGAAAGAGTTTTGTTTATGTTAGACAGTTGTTAGATTAACATAATTGCACTATTAAAATAGTTTCTTTTGATGTTGTTGGAGACAAAAAGTTTCTTTTATTTTAATACCAATTTGGGACTTCGAATATTGACTATGTCTGCCTCAAATTTAATGATCATCTCCTTAAGAATTATGTTTGTACATAATGCGTTTATAATAAATGAAGCAAGGCTTGCATTGATTGTAATACTAAAAACCATACAAAAAATAAAGAATATTCATCTACATAATCTAGTAATAAATGATTGTAAATGAAATTTATTTTATCATATATCTCCATGACACCCCTCCTTCCTTTTCTCCTGGGTTAGGGAAGTTGTCAAAAGCAATACTTTCAGCACATATGCAAAACCAAGCCAATGTCAAACATATTCCAGACCATAAAATTTACTGTAATACTCATGGCACTCATAGTAAACACAATGCAATCATTCATTAACACATTGCAATCATTATTGGAAATAAAGTAAGAAAGAAACTATGATACCTGAAGTAGACGCCAGCACAAACCGGCCCAAACGTTGCGATCAGGATCCATGTCAACGGAAGCAATGGCGCCATTAGACCAGATGAACCTAGTCCCATCATCAGTGTCTCTGGCAATCCCGACCCTCAGTCCATCGGTCCAAGCATGACGTATGGCCTTCCCCCCACCTTCTCAGCTGCCACCACAAACTCAGGAAACCCAAGCCTGGGATAATACGCAACCTCAAACATACTCCCACCAACCGCCTTCTATCGCCTCGACCACCTCCTTGGCTGCAACCTCCCCTTGTTGAGCTTGGAGAACCCCCTAAACCTCTCTTCTCTCCTTCCCTTCCGACACCACGAGAGACGAGATTCGACATTTCTCATGTGCATCAATTTACAAAACCATAATTCAACTAAATTAGGCAATAATTCAAAATCAAAAGCAATCCCAAATCAACAAATTACAAAGTGATGAATTTGCCTTTCTCGTAACAAAGTCTAAGACTTTCAGCCTCGAATATTTTGAACCCAAGCTTTGTCCCAATAGCAAAGTTTCTCAAAAAAAATGAAATGAAAAAATAGTATAATAAAATCATAAAAAAATGAAATCAACATAAATACACCATAAAATCAGTAAAAAAAAATTACGAAAAAAAAGAGATGTACAAGAAATTTAATCTCACAAAGCTCGAAAATTCCAACTAAAAAAAATAGAAAATCACACTTAGTTTGAAAGAAAATATAAAACACCTTAGATTAACAAAAATCAGAGAAAATCGATTAACAAAAATCAGATTAACAAAAATCGGAGAAAATATAACAAAGAATTTAAAAAATCGATATAAGATTAACAAAAATCAGAGAAAAAAAACCAAACAAAAATCAAAAACGAAAAAAATGAAAACAACTAAGGAAAAACCCTAACCTTCTTAGAAGACGACGGCGCGACGAAGAGTTGGAGCGGCGGTGGCAGATCGAGGCGAAGGAGCGATTGTGGTAGATTGTGGCGGAGGATGAGAGACGTGAGGGGAGAGAGTGAGGCGGGCTAACTTTAGAGTAATAAATGGTGTGAGGAGAGAGAGAGGATGAGATGAGGAGAGAGAGAAATAGAGAAGATGAGCTAAGGAGAGAAAGAGTGAAATTGAAATAATGAGAGGGGAGAGAGAGTGAAACTAATATAATGAGAGGAGAGAGGGAAATGAAATTGATACTTTGTATAATGAGAGGAGAGAGAACACTCGAAGCTTCATACGGCTTGGGATATCAATATATCATACCCAGATATTTTTTATTTTTTTATAATTGGGTTTTATCGACCGCTATTTCGGTCGATAATACCGACCGATTAATTTTTCAGTTAGTATTACCGACCGAAATAGCAGTCGGTAATGATTTTTTTGACCGTTTACTCGGTCGGTAATCTTTTTTCGACCGTCAACGGTTGGTGTCAATTGGTAATTTCTGACTAAAGTGTTTTCGGTCGGTAAATTTGGTCGGGCGAGCAACGATTTCTAGTTGTGGGGGCAGCCCCATATCGAACTAAAAACAATATTGGGTGGTTGACTTGTTGGTGAAATGCAAAATCACCTCAACAGAGAGCCTTACGTTGTCACAAGAGCTCTCATCCAAGCAACTTGATCTCTTCCCAAGGGAGCACCAAACTTAAGTTCCTGACTTAAGTATACATCTTCATTGCATGTTGAGCCTTAAAAAGGCATCCCTAGTGTTGAGTCCCTTAGGTTTTTAATGATGACAAACAGAAACATTGAACAGGAAAAAGGACATTGTAAATGTGATAATAGTTGGTGGGGAACCAATTGTAATTAGAATGTTGTTTCCTTAGACAAGTTATGAATCATAAAGTGTTATCTATTGAACTAACTTGTCTATATGCCGAGAATAGTTGGATGTGTAAAGTTTCATGTACTGGTGGGGAACCAGTAGGAACTGTTCCCTCGACTGCTATGCTGAAAAGTAGTCTTATACTTGTTATTGTGCATTAATCTTGTTACATGTGCAGTAGCTGAGTTTGATTCCAAGACTTGGAGCATGGAAGCCTTTTCGAAGACATTTGAAGAAAGACGCATTGCTCAAAATTGAAGTATTCAAGGAAGATTCAAGTCTTGAAGATTACATGAAAAGAAGATTTATACTTTATAGTTTTTCTAGGTTTTTCATGTAATGTGCTCCGTAGTATGACTTGTATGTTTGAGTAATATAAGTGCTTATAAATGTGATGAGTTATGTTGTGAATTCTTGCACAATGCTTGGAATAGAATTCATTAGTTACTCAAAGTAGGGAACCAGGTTCACTACGTGGAATATCTTAGCTGGTGTTTGGGAAAAAAATTCGTAGAATATGTCTTCAAGGATCTATTTTATAAAATACTCTAAGCAGCTGGATAAATAAGTGCATATATTTTGGATACCATAATACCATATATATATACTTACTCGTCCATTTTCTACACATATCCCTCTCATGTAACAAATTCGAGTTTTATTTTTGGAGAGAAAACACTTGAGTACAATACACAACAAGAAAAATGGCTTCGGTCGACCGAGGTTACCGATTGCTAATCGGTCGGTAATCGGGTTTACCGGCCGATTTTCAGTCGGTGAGCTCCATCGGACCAACGACAGTCGGTGAGGAGAGGCTGACCGACTGAAAATCGGTTGGTGACACTTTATCGGTCGATTACCGACCGATTATCGACGAAATTAGACGACTAAATGTTTAGAGGGAAAAAACCCTTACCGGCCGATTATTCGGTCGGTATTACCGACCGACTCAATATCAGTCAGTAATACTAACCAAATAATCAGTCGGTGAGGGCTTTTTCCCTCCAAAAAAAATTGGAGGGGAAAACCCTTCACCGACCGACAAAATATAGTTCGGTAATTATTTTTTTTTTTATTGGTTTTTTTTTTTGCTTTCAATAAATATCAAAAAAATTATAAAAAAAACTAATTCATAATATATTAATAAAAAAATATTAAATATATAAAATAAGATTTTATATTAGATATAAATCATTCGTAATACACAAGATCAACACATTATAGTTTCCAAAATTTTCAAGTGAAAATGTACAAATAAAAACGTACGATACAATAAATGGAAAACTAACTAAGGACTCCTACGACGCTATGAAGGCTCCAAAAGTGCCAAAACCGTCTGTACGGTCGTCGGGGCATCGTGGAAAGAAATACTGGTCGCCGAATTGCCTCATGAAAGCGTCCATTTGCGCCCTCATTTGCTCTAAGCACTCCCCTTGACGGCGTTGCTCTTGTTCCCGCAGGCGGTCTATCTCCTCTAACTTAACCTGAGCGCGCTCTGACGCCTCCAAACATTCTAACATTTCTGGCAATTTAGCGGAAACCGAAGAATAGCTAGATCCGACGTGCAGCAAGCTTTTCTCATAATAGAGAAAAGCTCCATCTTTGCCGATGCCAAGAACCTTGCCCTTCCGAAACCCACTTACCGTGTCAAAGAAGATTTTGTTGGGATCGGCCTCCAAACCACTAGCTTGATACTTAGTAAGATTATGCGTATATTTTTCCTGCAAAATTTTGGAGTTAGTATAAACAATTCCAAAAACTTGTCATTTTAGGCAATTTTGGGCGTTTTTTGGCATTTCGCTCTAAACTTGTCTCATGTATATCCATTACTAGATTTCAAACCTTATACATGTCCTATAACACACTATTATGCTTGCTAGGAGTTGACTGTGTTGGTTAGAACGACACAAGACCATTTTACGCAAAAACTTGTCATTCTAGGCCATTTTGGAGTTTTTTTGGCATTTTCGCTCCTAACTTGTCGCATGTATTTCCATGACTAGATTTCAAACCTTACACACGTCCTATAACATACTATTATGCTTGCTAGGGGTTAATTGCATTGGTTAGAACAACACAAGACCATTTTATGCAAAAACTTGTCATTTTAGGCCATTTTGGGAGTTTTTTTTGGCATTTTCGCTCCAAACTTGTCACAAGTCTATCCATTACTAGATTTCAAACCTTATACGCGTCCTATAACACACTATTATGCTTGCTAGGGGTTTATTGCGTTAGTTAGAACGACAGAAGACCATTTTAAGCAAAAACTTGTCATTTTAGGTCATTTTGGGCGTTTTTTGGCATTTTCGCTCCTAACTTGTCACGTGTCTATCCATTACTAGATTTCAAACCTTATACATGTCCTATAACACACTATTATGCTTGCTAAGGGTTGATTGTGTTTGTTAGAACAACACAAGACCATTTTACGTAGAAACTTGTCATTTTAGGTCATTTTGGGGTTTTTTGGCATTTTCGCTCCTAACTACAATTATTACAATAACCTTGTTTTTTGTTTCGAATGACAATAAATTGCTTAAATTAAAATAACTTTACATTACATCCTAATGAAACATACCGAGGTCATCAACATCTTCGTCGTCATCATCAACCATGTCTTCACTCCCATCACTGCTAAGCTCCTCACCACTGTCACCATTGTCTTCAGCTAGACTCGGAATGACTTCATCTTTGTCATCATCACCCTCGATGACCTCGTAGTCTGGTATCTCGTCCGGAGAACATAGACCTACAGGAACAAGGGATGTTTCCTCTTGTAGAACATCTGATTCCACCGGTGCATCAACCTCTAACCTAGCTTTTTTCTTGAACACAGCCCACCACTGTACTTTGTCCCTCTTAAGGCTAGGATAAGGTGCATAATACACATGACTTGCTTTGTATGACATAACGAAGGGGTCGTACCACGGGAGTCTCCTAGTGTGATTGACCTCTACAAGTCTATATTTCTCATGAATGTTCATGCCCTTGTCACAATCAAACCAATTGCAGTTGAACAATATCGTCTTGTACTCTGCGTCACTCCCATGGTAAGACAATTGTATCACCTCTTCCAAAGTGCCGAAGAATTCAACCCCTCCTTGACTCTCAACACACACCCCATAATTCATGGTTGACTTGTTCCTACCATAGCTTTGTGTGTGGAAATTGAACCCATTAACGTAGAATTGATTCCAAGTGGTCGCTTGTTTCGAGGGCCCATCGCAAGAGCTCGTGTGACATCATCGGCAAAGTGTGTCTAAAGCAGCAAGATTTGTTGAGTAAGTCAGTAAATAAAATGAAGGTATGTAATTAACAAAGTGGGGAATATAAGGATTGTGAATCCTCAGTTGTGTGTTTAACCATGTCGGGTATTGGGATTCGCATTGGATCCAAACGTAATCCCTATTTATTTGACAATTTGACTGCATTGTGTGATCCTCAAATTGCCTATTATAGTGCGCAAGTTCGATGTTAGTCAACTAAGACAGCATGCAATGTGCTTTTCTAATCTAAAATAGTTAATCTAAGAAAATTACCTTTCATAGTCACTTAAAATGCCACAATTTGCGAGGATGTACAAATGGGCTCGGACGTACTCCCTATCTGTCAACCAACGTTTACTACCACTCGTAGTTAGTCGACCACAATCCTCCCTAAACAATTCAGGGACATTGACTCCATGTTGGCTTTCCACATCAGGGTATGCATTTCTACCCAAGTCCCTCAATTTTGTATCAACCTCTGACTGAAAATACTGTGAGCAAAAATTGGATATCTCCTCAACCAGGTATATATTGCATATAGAACCTTCAACCCTTGCCTTGTTCCCCGCTTTACGTTTCAAGTGGTTAAGGAACCTGTGAGAAAAGGACACAATAGTAATGTAAATGACACTTCATAAGAAATGATTAACGTGGTATAAACGATTATCAATAACTCACCGGTTGAATGGTTACATCCATCTGTATTGAACGGGACCCCCAATGTAAGCTTCATATGGCAAGTGTACCGACAAGTGCTACATGGAGTCAAAGAATGTCGGGGGAAATATTTTTTCTAACATACATAAGATCTCAGCAATGTTGTATTGTACGCGCTTCATCTCACTCAACGTGATAGTGGGAGCACACAAGTCACGAAAGAAGGGCTGATTTCAGTTATTGCCGGCTGATTTCTTGTTGGTGGGAATTGTTGGTTACGAAGTGTTGTTACTAGTTGCGAATTGTTGTTGTTGTTGGTTCCTGCGTTTCTGGGTTAATCAGGGCTGGGTCGAGGACTCGAAGTGGTGGTTTGGTTGTTGTGGCTAGGTTGAGGTGAGAAGGTGTCTCGTGGTTTGTAGGGTGGTGGTTCCTAGTCGTGTGGGATCGTATAGGGTGGTGGTTCTTAGCCGCTTGGGGTGGTGATCGTGTGGGGACGTCGAGGGTGGTGGAACCTGGTCGTGCGATGCTTGGTGGTCAATGGGAGGTTGGAGTATGGTTGAAGGTCAATCGGAGATTGGTTGGACTTAATTATTTGATTAGTTAATTAGGTGTTAAATAGCTTAATTACTTAGTGTAAATGTTAAGTGGATGCAAAACTAAAAGCGTTAGTCTTTTTTAACGGAAAAAGTAACGGCAGGGTTACGTGAGCTATTATTCCCTGACCTCAGGGTTACCTGATCTTATCTTGAAACCTCAGGTGTATAAGAGCTATTCGGCCAAACCTCAGGGTTACCTAAGGAAATTTCCCTTTATTGTTTAAACCTAGGTTTATTTTTCAAATTTGTTTAGATCTAGGTTTTTGTTGTTCTTAGATATTCTTTTTCGTTTTTTTTTTTAATTTTTGGGTTTCTATTTTGTCAAATTATTTTTTGATTTTGATATTCTGATTTTTTGAAAATTAGTAAGTTTTTAATTTTTTAGGGTTTAATTAATTCATTTTTATAATTTTCTTATAAAAATTCCAGATTGTTTCCCCATTTCCTTTTGATTTTTTTCTTCAATTATTTGGTTTTTTTTAATTCCAGATCTCGTTTTTTTTATTCATTTTATTTTCCTGAATTTTCTAGATCTTGATCTTTTTCTACAATTCGTTTTTTTTCCTTGAATTTTCCATATCTTGAATTTTTATTTTACGTTTTGTTTTTTTTTTCCTTGATTTCCAAATCATGATTTTTTTCTCTAATCTTTTTTTTCTTCCTGATTTCCCTATTTTTATTTTTGTTTACAGAATTTCAGTTTTTAGTTTTCATTTTATTTTGATGTTTTCTTCAGTTTTTAAGTATGATTTCCTATGTTTGATCTTGTTTTTTTTTGTTCTTGCAGGTGGTGATTTTCAGTGTATCTCTAAGCAAAATTTTATGTTTAATTGTTAAGATTGAGATGTGTAAATGTAGTTTTTTTGTATTCTTTGTAATACACTGTATCAATAATGTAATTTCACATTGTTTGTATATTGTTGGCTGTTTTATGTCAATAATATCATGGTTATATTATATTAATAATATCATGTTTGTTTTATATATCAATAATATCATGTTTGTTTTATATATCAATAATATGAAGTATTGAAGATTAGGAGTAAATATGTAGTTGCATAAAAAGAAGTAGCTACTTTTTGGGATAAAGAACAAAAATGTATACGAGTAAATATAAACTTTGTTGTTTACAAAGTATTGCAAAAAAAAATACTGTTCATGATCACTGACCGCTAAAAGTCAAAGTCATTTCGAAAGTTGACTTTTACTGACCGCAAAACGGTCGATAATGATTAAATGTCAAGTTTTTTTTGTTTATTAAAATTTGACTTAAAGCAGGTTTTTGACCGCCAAACAGTCGCAAATCTGCAACATTACCATGGTAAAATGGTCGGTAATTTTCGTCTGTTGTAAACCGTCAGAGATCAACGTCTTTTCTTGGTGACGGCTAGTAATAACGGTCAGTAAAGCCTTATTTTCTGTCCAAACATATACCGACTGTTGGCGGTTGGTAAACCCATTACCGACCGCCTCCGCGTTTTTACCGACTGGTTTTGGTTTGTTTCAGATGGTCGGTAATGGCTAGTTTTCTTGTTGTGCTAAGCTTTGAGAGAGAGAACTTTTGCAGTTTCGGTTTTCAAAAATGGCTCGTGCAAAAGTATTAGGGTTTAGGTACGAACAAGCCATCTTATGTAAGCCTTTGGCTTACAGGTTATAGAATATCGTGTGAGAAGATTTTCCTTGGGATAATGGTAATAATCCACGAAAAATATTCTCACCTGATTTTATTTGCTCACAAATAAAATAAGTACAATATACTATAACACACGTACTTGTCATACTTAAGATATATTACTTGTACAAAACTCTAACTATCCCTGTATTTCAAAAATCATTTTTGCGCGGAAATAAACTTTCCAAAAATACGGATGTTAAGAAGTAAACTTGAGATGACTGGTTTGGAACTGTTCCCAAATTGTTCCAGTCAACTTATTTTACTTGTAGTTGTATATGATAAGTAACCAAAGTTCCTTATCACAAACAACTAGCTCATCTCTCTAACTTAACCTTTATTATAATGCATTTATACAATCCAAATACCACTTACATTGCATCTAATACTTAAGACTATGACTCTTTTAATTTGGTATTCATGCAAACGTCAAAACTTGACTTCATGAGTTTCGTCCTTATCATCCATTGAACTTGTGCCTTTTGTACCTGTTCATGCAAACAGAAACTTGCATGCAAATAGATAGTTCAATGTGATTTGTCATCATTCAAAACTCAAGGTAGGAACTCAACACTAGGATCTGTTGTTTGAAACTCCAGTTGTAGCTTGAGAATCACAATGCATGAAAATTGAAGGAGTAGGCTTCCCTCACAACGGAATGTCAACTAGCAGTCCTCTTAGCCATTTGGCTTCTTGACCTGCCAATCCTAAAGCAATAAATTCATATTCCATTGTAGATTTAGCAATACAAGTTTGTTTTGATGATTTCCAAGATATAGCACCACCAGCAAGTGTAAACACAAAACCACTAGTAGGTTGAATTTCATCATWRTYGGACACCCAATTGRCGTCACAATATCCTTCTAKAACACTAGGTGTTCCATGATAGTGTAGACCCCAATTGATTGTYCCCTTTAGGTACTTCAACAATCTAATCAAAGCACYCCAATGCTCATGATTAGGATTGTGAGTATATCTACTCAATCTACTAACAACATATGCAATATCTGGTCTAGTATAATTCATCAAAAACATCACACTTTCAATGATCTTAGCACACTCCTCTTGTGATACACTATTACCTTTATTCTTCTTCAAACGAATACTAGAATCATATGGGGTTTTCACTGGAAAACAATCAAATTGATTAAATTTTTGCAAGATTTTTTTTAATGTAATGAGATTGATTTAAAGACAACCCATATGAAGTTCTAGTAATCTTAATGCCAAGTATGACATCAACCTCTCCTAAGTCCTTCATGTCAAAGCAAGAACTTAGAAAAGCCTTGGTCCTGTTAATTATGTCTATATTGGTTCCAAAAATCAACATATCATCCACATATAGACATATGATAACACAACCAAGTTCATCACTTTTGGAATACATACAAGCATCAGTATCATTCACATGAAAACCATCAGAAGTAATAGTTTGATCAAACTTATCATATCATTGCTTTGGAGCCTGTTTTAGACCATATAAAGATCTGATCAATTTACACACTTTACCTTCTTGTCTTGGAACAATACAACCTTCTGGTTGCCTCATRTAAATTTCCTCTTGCAAATCACCATTCAAAAAGCAGTTTTAACATCCATTTGATGCACATGAAGTTTATGAATGGAAGCAAGCGCAATTAAAGTTCTAATAGTAGCTACTTTAGTCACAGGAGAGTAGGTATCAAAAAAGTCTAAACCTTTCTTTTGGTGATTACCACACACTACAAGTCTAGCTTTGTATTCATTAATAGAACCCATTAGGTTTAAGTTTCTTTTTAGAAACCCACTTACTGCTTAGAGGTTTGCACCCCCTAGGAAGATTTGTCAAAATCCATGTATTGTTACTCATAATTGACTCTAACTCGCTATTAATAGCCTCTAACCAAAAACTAGAGTCAACAGAACTCATGGCTTCTTTATAAGTCCTAGGGTCATCTTCTAAAACAAAAACACGTACCACTTGTTCATCTACACAACCTTCTTCAGTAAGAAAAGCAGTAATAAAATCAAGTCCAAAACTAGTCTCAATTATGGCCCTCTTGCTTCTTCTAGGTTCTACTGGTTCACTAGAAGATGCAAGATCAGGCTGTGCGGATGAAACACTAGTAGAAGTATGAGTTAAAGAAGAATTTGCATCCTTTTTCATCAGAAACACATGCTCAAAGAACTCAGCATCTCTGGATTCTTTGATCGCACCAAAGCCAAATCCGTCTTTAAGTATAAACCTATAAGCACACTGTTAGTGGCATAACCACTAAAAATTGTATCAATGGTTTTAGGTCCAATATTACTCCTTTGAATATATATCGGGTCGGGCGAACCGATTTTTGCAAGACACCCCCACACTTTGAGGTAACTCAAGTTAGATTTGTAGCCTTTCCACAACTCATATGGTGCCTTATCTAGCTTCTTATGAGGAACACAATTAAGCACATAACAAGTAGTTAGCAATGCAAGCCCCCCCCCCCCCCCCCCCCCCTCACATTGAGTCAGGCATTCCTTAACTAATAAACATAGTGCAGCATTCATCATTTCCTTCAGTGTTCTGTTCTTCCGTTCAGCTATGATGTTTTGTTCAGGAGTGTAAGGGGTAGTCTGTGTATTATTCCATTTTGCTCACAAAAGTGCTTAAGAGGTGTCCCATCATACTCCCCACCACGGTCTTATCTAAGTCTCTTAATCTTAAAATCTAATTGGTTTTCAACTTCGGCCTTATAGATTAAAAACGTTGCCTCTACTTCACCTTTAGTGGCTAATAAACACACTTCAGTAAAACGAGAAAAGTCATCTACAAAAGTAATATAGTGTCGTTTTCCACCTCAAGTCACTAAGAACTAATTCAAGTGGTAGACCTATTCACATTTTTGTTAAAAAAAATTGTAGGGTGTTTAGCCTTAACATACACACCACACTTATCAAACTAGACTCGGAAATATAAAATCTTGAGAATGACAGCGGTGGCGCACAGGGATACCCCTAGCCCTATACTCGTACAAAAGTATATAGTACCGTTTTCCACCTCGATCAAGTCACTATGAACTAATTCAACTAAGGTGGTAGACCTAAATTTTTTAAGGTACTAGTGGCACACGGCGCACGCCGTGTTCCACGTGAAAATCCATTATAAAAAATGTAAAAGATTGTATATCCAATTAGCAATTTGTTGAATATTTAATTGCTATCAATTTTTTGCTTTTAATTGTTGACTTACCTCTAAATCACTACAATGGAAACGTTACTTGCCCTTTTCTTCTCTCCTTGCATACTTACCCTTTTCTTCTTTCCTTACATGTAACATGAATATTGTACATAAAATTACATCTATGGAAGCCTATTAATATACATATATTTGCTGGGTCTCTTTGTTATCCAATGGTGTTATTTCATCTATTCTTTGTTAGTTGCATTACTCGCATACAATACATAATGCATGCACAATAATTTAAGAGAGGAGAGAAATAGAGAAAAAGGAAAAAAGAGGACTCACATTGTAGGGGAGAGGGAGAAAAAAAATCTAGAATGAAAAGGATGCAAGTAACTTTGGAAATTTTAAGATAAGAAAAGTATGCAAGTAATGGATGAAATATAAGTTAAAATAATTAGTTATACGTATGGTGTTTCGCACTATATTGTAATCAACTTCTCTTTAACTGGTCAAAACACCAAATTATATATGCAATCAACCTGCATAATTTTAGAAGCAGAGCTTTTGAAACAACTTTCATCAGCAGAGCTTTTAGGAAGTGAGATAGGCTGCTTAAAAGCCAAGCATCATATTCAAATTCTCGCTTCATAAAAACAAATCATAGGACACAAAATTCATGTATCCAGCATTTTAATTTGATGCATACATTGTTTATAAGAAAGATGTACAGTACTGATTTGAATAAAGTCGGAATTATAAGTTTGTCTTGCTATCGTTCACTCTTTCAATGGCATATTCGCAAACCTCCAAGTCTCTTTCAATCTCTGTGATGGGTAAAGCATCAGAGATTTCTTTCTCATTTGTCTCCGTGAGCAGCATCGAGATTGGCATCTAAGTTCTTGATTTTGATTGTCACTGTAAAAAAATTTTAAATTTTAATATTTCATAATGAAATCAGTTGTGAACCTTATCAAACAGCAAAATACTTTTCAAGTGCAGATTTGTGATTTTGGATGAGACTATACTTTCTTCCAACAGACTAAATTCAAACACTGGTCATTATTTAATGAACATTGAGCTTGATTCGTTTATCAATGTTAGTAAGGAGACGAGTAAGGATAGCAACGTTATGTACAAATGAGGCCCGGTACAAGTACAAAAATTAAGTTTGWTTTTGAAAGTGTAAGTTGTATTATATATAATTTCAATCCATTACAAATCAAATGAGTTCATAGGATCTAATTAAGTTGTTAGTGATAGCACTAAAACAAAATTTAATTTATGTCATACCATCCCAACAGACAGGGCTGGTAGATAGCATTTTATATAGCTTCAAGATAATCGTAACTCACCAAGAATAGGTACTACATCATCCCCTTGATGCAAAATCCATGATAAAGTCAGCTGAGCTGGAGTGCATCCATGCTTCTTTGCCAGATTCTGTAGTCGAGCATATGATATCTTGTTCTTTCCCAAATTTTCCCCTTGAAACCGAGGATGTGATGCCTAGAAATATTCACTCAGAGACTTCAGCAACCCTTATTATTAGATTATATGAAGGAATGGGAGTGAAAAGATGGAGCAGATGAAAACTGTTATGGTTCCAAAATTGATTAATTTTGTCATACCAAAAAAAATGTCTCCACAACGAACAACCTTGCCTCGAAAAAATCCACTACCAATAGGATTGTATGGAACTATACCAATTCCCAGCTCTCTATTGAAAAACAATCACAGATTTATGGGTTAGCATGTGTATTACTACTGGACAAACCCAAGGGAAAAGAAACAGAAGCTTTCAGTTTTCAATCTAATTTTAGCATCTTTGATATGCAAAGAAATCATAATTCACAAAGATAGTTTTCACCCCTTCTCCCATCCCCCTGATATAACAATGCCATATCACTATGCAAAGCAGCTCAAAACCAAAACAAATTGTGCTCAAAACACAATAAATAAAAATGTTGATTCCAACTTCCTTTATGTTTTTACAACAGTCCAAATTTGAGACAATTAAATCCAATAAAATAGAAATTAGGTCAAAAAAAATACTTATAATTAACAAATTTTATATAAATTCACGATTAAAATTAAAATCTTGAACCATAAAAGACACCAAATAAGATCTCATTCCAAACAAAATACCCATTTGAACAAATCGCAACAGCATCAACATTGCCATCAAGACACATTGGCCAAAGTCCATTATAATGCATTACGACCTTTAGACTTCTGCAACAATTTAATMAACTCAACTGATTATATGAATTGGAACTCTGTAATCTAAAACTAAAAGACAATTGCACACTCATAATCTCCAATAGAAATGGACTTGGCAACTCGAGAGTTATCCCCCCCAAAAAAAGAGAATCAAATTATGCAGAGCCCTTACTTTAACTCACTTAAGCTTTGCAAGAAGAAAGAAACTACACTCGTCTAAAGCACAAAGTTCAGGAATTTAGCATCAAATACTCCACACATCTCCAATATCAATTTGTTAGTTGTTACTAACCACAACAACAATTGCAAATACAGAAGCCAACTAATAAGGCCGCACACTAAAGTTACAATCCTCAATTGCGCAGCTTACACCATTCCGAATTCGAACCTTAATTCGAAACCTTAGATTTAAACCCTTATTCAATAATAAAACCGGTAAGATCGAAACCTATAACATATTTCACCTGACTATAATGACACAGAAATTTTGTTGTCTCGTCTGCATTGGCACAGGAACCAATGCAGGGAGTTCCTGCATCTGCTGCTGCACAGGCACAACAAACAGAGCTGGTTGTAGCTGCTTTCCCCGAGCTGCTGATGTTGATGTCCTTGTGATCCTGCTGTTGCTGCAGTACAATGGTTTTGCACAGGTCTGGAGGTGAGTGAGATGTCATGCTGCTGCATTGGCCCAGTACACGAGGCAGGCGCATTAGCCTGCACGTGCCCCAAGACAGGTGTTGCATCCTCACATACTACAGTCCCCAAAAAGGGCTGCAAATTACTCGTCTTCCCTTGCGATTGCTGCTCTTTTTGGACCCACTTCCGTATTTGATTTGTGTGCGTGGGAGCTCGTTTGATAGAGACACAATCCTAATAGCATGCAAAAAACAATGTAAATTCAACAATATCAACATCAAGAAGTACACATTGCAAAATCAATAAATCAACGTTTAAAACTTCTTGACTCTACTGATCCAGGCAGCCTCAAGCATGTTTAATCTAATCATGGTATTGTTATACATGATAATAGAATGATTGGACTGAATGAATACCTAGCTTTGCCTTCTAAACAAAAAAATCTTACCTGCAATAACTGAGAGTAGAAAACAAAACGAAACGACTTTTAGCAATACTTGAAAAGCTGGAAGGTGTGATTAATGACCAAATGCTATTTAAGTCATCGAGGCATATATTAGCAAGTTTGGTGTAGTATAGAATGATAGTTGACTAACAAACAAAGTTAAAACAGTCAATTGCAGATGATAACTTCACGATTCATTACTATGAACACGATCTATAAAACAGTCAATTGCAGTTTCAAGAGCTCGAGAAATGGAAGGTTTTGCCTGATAAATTAAGCACACAATTTAGCTTAATTAATCACCAACATTATCGTCGAATACAATCAAATCATACATCTAACACAAACAACTATCAAATCCACAGTCGGGTTACCCATCGCGTAATTATGTGAAGATTAAGGCAAAATAATATCTAACCTTGAAGAAGAGATGTCTACTATGGAGGAGCCTTAAACCGTTCCCTTTTCCTCAAGGCACATATGCCATATATACACAAAGTGAAGAAGGACATCCCACAGACTCAACCACATAAAATACACCTGCACATGAGAGTACAAATAGTTTATTTTTTTAATTAAATTAATGCCATAAAATATTATTCTAATAGACAAGCCATAAGGAAAAAGAAATCATAAAAAAAGATAAAATCTCACCACATATTATCAATAACACAGACCAAGGCAAATATAATCAGAATGTCATCCTTAAACATAACAAGTCATATCCAAGAATATGTAAAACATCTAATCGTAAAATGGTAAAACAAACAAATGATAAAAAGCAAAGATAGCAAAGCTGAAAATGTCCAACTTCTATATCAAAGAGGTGAAAAAGAAACTTCAGATATAGCAACAAAATATAACATAAAATCATCCTAAAAAAGACCATATCTTTCTAATGTGACAGCATCACTCAATCATCATTTTCTAAAAGGACCATCCTATTAACCGGTGTGTAATAACATATCATAATAGAACCTTCTACCTTGTACAACAAAGAGCACACTCCCCATAGCTCTCTAAAAAGAACACACTAGCTTTTTGAATTCTAAATCACAATTCAGACCCAAGCCCAACTAAAATACCAATACATTTCATCTAAAAAAGACAAACAATGGGACTACATGATCAGTGCAGGTACAATAAACAAGAAAAAACTATAATTCATAACAGAAAAATCAACTAAATCTAATCTTGAAACAAAAAAATAAAGGAAAATTTATAAAACTCCACTACAAGCAGTGTGTGTACACATCTTGCTATCTTGTTGTGCAATTGTTTCTTATGGTAGAATCAATAGTCCCAAATTAGAAGTTAAACATCAGGAAGTGATAATCAACGGAATTGGCAATAATCCAACTCTGATTATCCAATGAGAGGAGTTACCTCAGCAATGCAGAGGTCTCCGAAAAGCTGACTGCTGAGGTAGCAGCAATGGTGACTCTCAACACACACACACACACACACACACACACACACACACACACACACACACACACTGCATAAGAATCACAATAGAATAAGCACATAAACATACATACATATATGAAATTCAAAGTAATAGAAGAGAAACAAATGCACACAGCAAGATAGTAAGAAACTCTCCTACACAGCAGTGTGTGTGTACACATAACTCTCAAAAATTGTTGTGCAATTTAAAATTTTCTTTTTTATCATGTTGGTTGGTACTATTTTTTCAGGTTCTTCACTCCAACTATAAACTATCTCACATCAAAAGGGTATAAAGTTCACATCCTATGCTTGTCTACTGGTATTGCACTTTTTCCAAATTTGAGACTGGTGTGTTTAGAATTTTAGACACACAAGCATGTATCTACATAATAGACAAAAGCTTACCTGCTAAGGTTCCAAATCACTATCCACAACGTCATCCTTTTGACCATCCTCTTCTTGACCATCTTAGCTCCATTCTGCTCAAACAAAAGACTAAAATGAATAAGGCTGATAAGAACATACAATGATGCAAATATATGAATCTGATAATCAGGATACGCGCAACTACGAAAGAGAAAATTAAAAAACAAGCAATGATCTGCAAACGTATAATACTCACTCCCAAGAGCAATATCCAGCAGAACAAATCATATGCCATTTTTACGCTTGTCTACTACCCTCTACCTACTAACTGATCACTAAGAGCACAACTGCACAGTTTATCCTTCAAAACATGTCAACTTCAGATCATACATAACCTCTTAGGCAGCCTTAAAATTTAATTAATTCCATCAGGCAACACATAAATTTGGCTCTCACCTTCTAGCAACACATAAAAAGTGACACATAACATCAACTCAACCTTAAATGCAAAGAGCAGTCTGGTATCCAACTCAGACTTTAAATACAACATAAGCACAGTAATGAAGTAGGCAACAGGAGAGCATATATGAAAAGGCTAATAAAATTCCAACACGAAACTAACAGGACATGAGGTTGGTTCAGATAATCCATCACAATTTTGTCAACACCATTCAATTAAGAAATCTGTCCAAGAGACAAAAGCATGGCAAAGTAAGAAACTTAACAGGCTAAAAAGATAATATCAATCCAACTTTGAAACCCCGTACATCCAAATTAAACCAAACTAATCACCAAATTAATCACACGCAATAGCCAATCGAATCAAATAGTAGCAAATCATGATGTGATCAAAATTTATGTTTGTTTGATGATGAAATTGGAATTGGTGCGAAACATCTTACAAATTGCTTTTTTTTTTGTGCAGACTACATGAAGCAACCGTGCATTTTGGTCAGAGCATTAAGGAAATCATCAATGAGGAATTTGGTGATGGCACGTAAGAATTGAAGTACCCTGCTACTACCGTTACAGGTCCGATGCCTAACAATAATTGGAAAAACAGAATAAAATTAATTATCAATAAATGTCTCTTTATAAACCTGATATCCCTTGTATTTTATCAATTCCTTTAGCCGGCCAGTAATGTACAGATACCCATCTGAATCAAAATAACATCACCACACATGAAATMTATATTGCAAAAAACTTTATTCAATCGCATAAAACACACAATCCGCAATCAAACTATGAAATCAAAACAAAAAAATCATGAAGGAACCAAAATACCCTTTCCGAGATTCTTGACAGTCTTAGAAGACAGGGTGATTTTGATCTTGTGGGTTGCTTCCTGGGATTCCTCCAACCCTGGCTTAGTAGGTTTCATTGGGTACGCCATATTTGCTGCCAATTGATGAAAAAATCTAATAAATTTGGTTGCTGAAATATGAACTTCAATTATGCAAATAAAAAATATCAAACAAAAAACATCCAACAGATATGATTCGTTCAGATTCATTGGGTACGCCATATTTACTGCCAATTGATGAAAAAATCTAATAAATTTGGGTGCTGAA
>SNQN01002688.1:59154-70513 GCA_008642245.1 Bassia scoparia | reverse complement strand
AAAGCCACTTTTTTAGGAAAATGTGATATCGTGTAGTATAAGTAAATACACAAATATCACGTGACGTAGATTGGGTTCACAATATGTTATTGACTTATTGTGAACCCGGTCTATAGTAGTCTTTGTACAAAAATTTATAAATTATTCCTTACTAAAGTCAACTTCTATTACTTTATCCAATTTATTCACCCAAAATTATTTTTTCCAAAAAAAAAACCACTCACACATTTAATCTTTTACCTAACTTACTCAATCATTTTATCTAACTCAATCAACTCTTAWACACCGRGCCAAATTGATATGAAACATCTATTAAACAACGGAGGGATTATATACGTAATTACATATTGTTTTTTTAGACTTTTGGTTCTAATTTTGAGACATCTATAGTTGTTAAGCTTGGACACACTTTTATCAAGTAAAAATGATTTGGTCCATCTACAATCATAAATGAACATTTGTATGTAATGAGCGGTCATTTGAGATGAATATTAGAAATTTTTATACTATATAGGAACGAATTTTTTTTAATCAACGAATTCATTGTTATGATGCAATAATACTGTAATTTATTTTAGGGTAATGCTATATGCAGCCCTTAGGGCTGTATGTAAGCATTAAATATTTAAATATGCTTCCAAAATTAGTATTATTTTACAAATTCATGAAAAACTTACACAGAAATCAATGTAATTAATGCTAAATTTTTCTTAAACTTTCTATTTATAACCTTTTATATGCAGCCCTTAGGACTGTATATATTTTTTCCTTTTATTTTATGCACGGAAAAGTTTTCAATATTTATTTTTCATTTATTAATAAACTTTAACAAGTTTTAAGTAAGTTGATAGTTTTATTGTTTTTTTTTTTAAAAAAAAAAATTATAAAGTCCTTATGCTCTGTATATTGATTTTTATATCCGGTGCAAAATGCACCGGCACACTATAGTAGTATAATACTCCCTCTGTTTTTTTAGATGTTCTACTTTCTTCTTTGGGTCGTTTTCAAATAGATGTTACAAACCAATATAAAAACAARTTTTTTACRTTTTACCTACTTTATTTACTCTAACATTAATGAATTACTCATTTCTAAAGTCAATTTTCATTATTTTACCCAATCTATTCACCCAAAATTACCATTTCCCATAAAATTTCATTCACACATTTACTCTTTTACCTAACTTATTCAACTTTTCACTTCAAAACAATCTATTAATCATCAACAATATTTTAGTTAAAAGGGCAAAGAACAGCAAGTGCAACGCACTTAAAATCATCCGAAAGAGTGTGTAGATGGGTGAGATGTGTTAACTTTAAGACACCATTCATAATAAAAAAATGGCAGGAGAGTACTAACCGTAATAAAGTGTTGTTTAACAAAATATACAATAAATGTTTGTATTAATACCAGACTGTTGTTTTGTTGTAACGACGGTATAGTTTAATTATGTAAAGGATGGAAAATTTATATAGCTGACATTAGCACTGTTATCTCATATATTTTCTAATTTTTGGGGGATATAATTTATTGTACACACAACACAACTATCTTATTTTGTAATTAATCCGAATTAGCAAGCATGTAATGTAACTAGGAAAAGCAACTCAGAACTGATTATAGTAAGCAATAATATGAAATTGTAAAATGTGATTTTATACAAACTTGGAAATAAGTAATGTTTCATTTATTTAATAAGAAATTGGTGGATTATTAATATATTTATTAGAGCGAGGAAAAAACTCTCAGGCATTTTTACTTATATAACTCTATATAATTGTTTGGTGGGTTGACTTATATATAAGAGCGGATTGGGTTGGGTTAGGACTAGAACGTAGCAAACAGAAACCTGGGGTTACCTCAATGAGGTCAAAGAATCTCCCAACTTTAATATAATTATCAACTAAGGAAATTTGGGAATTTTTAGATCCTCTTAATTTATATGGTCTTCTCTTTTTTCTTAATTGGTCTTTATTTAGAAAATATGTGTTCATCCTATTTATTATTGGATTTTAAAGTCTACGTAAACAATGAAGTGTTTAGAAGATGGATATACCAAATTATAATTACTGGAAGAGTAAATTCTCTAGATATGTTGTAAAGGTGAAAGGGAGAGTCTTTTAAGACATGTGCCCAAATATGGCCACAATCTAGTCAAAATGTTTGTTGTTTTTTGAACAAGAAATAAACAAAAACATAATAAACAACGGGTCAATTCTTGTTAATTTCCACGACTCTATTTTTGATACATACATAAAAACATATATAATTTTTTCCAACTTATCCTTTGATTTTTAATTAAATTTAATCTCGAAAAATTTTTTTGGAAAATTACTAATATGTTTTAAAAATAAGTAAACACTCCGTTGAAATACATAAGAAATACTACACTAAAAAGAAAATGAAGAAAATTGTCACACAATTGAATAGTTATTAACATAGAAAAATAGGAAAAGGTAACTTCAAGTCAAATGATCTTTCAAACATACATTAACTGTAAGCAAAGTTTTATGACAATTTTAAGGGAGTACAATTAATTTCTTAAGTAAATAGTTTTAGTAATCATTGTAGTGTTCGTCCAGACTAATCTATTAGTAGAGCACCATAATGTTAGAATAATTAGGATTACATTGGACTGTTAAATATTCGATTGCCCTGAGAGCGGATAATCTGATCGTGTTTAAGGTTTTTGGCTATATAGAATTCTGAAATATCCAGACACCAATTATCGAGCATGCGATTACTCTGCCCGAAAATCTTTCAATTCAATGAATACGTTAGGGCTAATCTTTTTTTTCTATAAAACGAATTACACGAAACTAACAAATATATAATAACTTTCTAGGATATCACGAACATTACTACAATCTATACGATTTGAATCAGATTTAAATAAATAAAATAATATGGCAATAAAATAAAAGAAAAATAACAACGCTAAATAGCTAAAAATAATGGTATTTTGTTCGTGAATCCGATTATCCGAAATTTCGATATTAGATCGCAGTTGTGAGTTCAGAGGACCATTGAAATACGATTTTAGAATTCAATTAAAACATTTTGAATATAACATTCAGAAAACTTCAGAAAAATTTCTAGAATATCAAATCTCGAATCTTGAAACACCCTTCATCGATGAATCACAGACAACAATAGTTGTTTCGAATGTTTCAAGGAATACATAAAATAAATAATAAACAAAAATTAAAGTTATAGATTAAATAAACTGAAAAGAACGTGAATATGAACTTTTTATGTGGCCATGAATTAGCACATAGAAGGTTTACGTCAATATTTTTGTTATAAATCTTAATTATAATAAGAGTGATCATGAATGATCACATTGAGCAATTTTAATTAACAAAAGAAAAAAATAGATCGAAGTTAACAAAAATAGTTGAACACGGGTAAACTTCTTAATTAAAATATAAAAATAGTAATTAAATTTAGTGACGAAAATCTATACTAGTATATTAAAATGGGAAAAGCTATATGGTAGCCTAAGGGCTACAGGCTACATATAAGCATTAAATATGATTACTAAAATGGAATAATTTATGAATTTAAGATGAAATTGTAACATTAATTGATATAATAAATGATGATTTAATTGATGTTTTTTTCCATTTTTAGATTTTATATGTAGCCCTAGGGCTATATGCTAACTCTATTAAAATCATCCTAAACAAACACTTGACACGTGAATGCATCTTTATATATCACTCTCTCTCACAAATAAATCATTCTCTCCTCACAAAAAGATCATTAACTTTCCTCACCTTCATTTTTTGAAACCTTTTACCTGTTGTCATCATTTAGTTCATTTTGTCATCTCTGCATAAGCTTTCGTCAATGTTTCTTCTTCGGTATACTTTTTAAATAACAATTTTTAAATATACAAACGCTCAAAGCAATGAGAACTACAATATAATTTTATTTTTATTTTACATCAAATATTATTAAATTAGACGGGAAAGTAAAATATTTATTAAATAAAATTCATTCTTTAAAGAATAATGCTACTTTCTACTTTTTATTATTAGGCTTTTGTTAAATATTAATTAGACAAAAAATCTAACAAGCTCATGTAAAACCATTGATATAGACTTTGTACATTTGTAAACAAGGATAGGTAAGATTGAAAACTCTTAAAATGAAAGGCAAATATTGAATTTACTTGGAAAAAAGAATAAATAAAGATAGGTAAAGATGTGGTTAAAATCGATCATGCAATGGCCAACCTCGAAAACGGGTCAAAATCTCCTGCCTCACTTTTTGTCTCATTACATGTTTATTAAATGTATTGGTCACATATTCTTTAAAAATTATGAAAATGTATTTAATTTTATTTATTTATTAAGATTAAATAAAGAATATCGATTTTAAAAGGACGAAATGAACCAATCAGAATTAATGTGCATGAAATAGACAATAGTGGGACGGAAGATTTGTCCCCCTTGAGAACCTTCAATGAAGATTAGTGTTCACATATAAATTAATTCTCTAAGCAAGGTTTTGGAAACAAAACAAAGTAGAGAAGTTAATGAATATTAGACCCAATCAAGCTTCATTTTTTTCGATTATGCATCCTCAATTTCCAACCCAACGGTAGGTGGGTTTAGTTAAAAAAATTGGATTTCGAACTATATATGATTTTCAAGAACATAATTATGTTCATCTTATTTTTCATTAAACTGGACTTATTTTTTTCAAAAAAAAAAAACTGAACTTATATCAGTTTCATGTTTTATGCACAAGAAAAAAAATAACAAATTTGTAATTTTAAATTCAATTTCTATCATATAAACTTATGTGAAATTACTTTCAATGAAAATAAGTAAAAAAAAATGAGGTAAACAAAACAGATTCTAAAAACCAAATTATACATGGGAACAATAAAGGAGAAAAGAGAGAATGATGGATAATTACATTATCAACTAACTAAAGGTGCACAATAATACACACTTTAGTCACTTTTTTTTTTTAAAAAAAATGTTTTTATTGTTAGAAGAGGAGTAGAGGAGAAGAAGAATATACACTAGTGTCTAGAAGAGAACTAGAATGGAGAAAATATCAAATGCCAAAGGGTTGACTTAATTATAAACATATTCCTCGTGAAAATCATTGAAGGACCAAGAATCTTGGCAAGTTAAGTGTCCAATAAATTTCAACCATTTATCAATTGTATTATGAGTAGTAGCACACACTATTATATTAATGGTTTCAAAGCTTTTAAAGCATATGTTGATCCTATATCAACGTAATTGCATTGTTGCACTTGTTTTGAAAAGCCGAGAAAATAAAACCATGCTTAATTCTTAATCATTCATCAAAGTCAACTTAATTAATATAGCTTAGCTTATACTCCCCGGAGGTATACTAACATTAACTTTTAGATTAGAGTATCAAAGAAAGATTTATTCTTATGAATCTTATTATTAATTAAAACCTTTTGAAATTGATTACATCCAAACATAATGTGACGTTACATTGATAGTATACCTAATACCTTGATGTGCCAAGTAATAAGGACACAACACGTGTCGTAATCCTAAAAAGCAAAGGAAAAAGAAAAGGAAAGGAATCAAAGGCTAAGATGGAAGAAAAGAAAGAACCAACCAACAAGTGACATTTGACATCACCTAAGTGAGCCAAGTAGGGACCCAAATCCCTATAAATACCCCTTGATGGGATGATTTGACAAGACACTTACACTACATTCAAGGCAACATTAATTGCAACAATCATTTCTCTTCTCTCTCTCATCATTTGGTTAGATTCCCGAGGTGTAACGGACTACAAAAACCTAGCGGACGACTATATTTATAGGCGACCTAGCTAACCACACATCATTTATTACCTTGCCTATTCATTTTATTACTTGCTTACTCTTAATCTCTTTGTTCACGAACCGACTTGAGCGTCGYAGGGGAGATAACCTTGGCAAGGTTATTCTCCTTTGTGCAGGTCAAAGGAGGAGCGGGAGAGAACTCATCTTGGTCTTGCGTCTGAGTAGCATCGCGAGGAAGCCTCTACCAACCCACAAAAATACAAATTTATTATGCTGTTGTAACACTTGCAACAACATACCTTATACGGGGTCCTAATTTGGAGTGAGCGGGCAATTTCGTACGCGCTAAAGATGTTGAAGAGAAACGTGAAAAAAGAATCAAATTTTCATGAATCATGATTAAGGGTTAAAGTTGGAAATGTCAAAGAGTTTTAGGAAAAGCTCATCAARCAGGTCTTATACCAAAGTATAAGAAGAGACATGATTAGAGACGATCTTGAAGCACACATTTAAGTATCCTGAGTTTTCGACCACATGAGTACTCCATGGACAGTTTTACGAATAAAAGTTAAAATTTAGGGTAAAGAAACCACTATTATCGAGATGTAAAATAATGACCCACGTTAGCGGCCTCTGCATATTGAYAATTAGGCAACATATGTCAATAAATCTCAAACCATACACAATTCAATTTATAAAAAAAACCTAACTCTAGTCATCTAGGCATGCACAACAATAGTCTAACAGTATTAAGATTAATACCGGTTTGTGCTTTTTTGGTATTGTTTTTTTGTTAGTTTCAATGGGTTTTATCTTTAGAGTTGTTGTGGTGGGGAAAATGAATTGAAGTTGACTTAAATTAATACGATTTAATCTATGGTGCGGTTGCTTTTACTATAAACCAGTTTAGGTTTCTGTTTTTAGGTTCTCTTGAGTATTTCCTTGCTGATGTAGATGCCGGGAAGGCTTTTTATATGAATAAAATTATCTTCCCCGTAAAAAAAAGATTAATTCAAGATGGCTAACAGTTTTAACTGAAAACAACTTAATTGAATTGAACAAAACTAAACTGAGTTGAATTGAATTGAAAGTTTGAAAATTTAACTGTGGATTAATTCTTGGATTATATTTAATTATTTAATCTTGGGATTAGTATTTGATTATTTAATTTAGGTCGGATTTATATTAATGTTGGATAATAATTAACTATTTAAATATTTTTTTATTAATATTAATATTAACTATTTAATGTTGGGTTAATATTTAACTCATATTTAATTATGATTAATGATATATATCTTGGGATTAGTGATATTGAATTGAAATGTTCATCATATTAATACAATTATTTATTTTTCAACAATACAATGATAGAGTATATAACACTAGTCTTTAATGCGCATGCATGCGACCTTTTTTAAGCTTGCTTGTTTTATGAGATCGAAATAAAATCAACATCAAGTTGAATATATATTGAAAAATCATCGATTGTTTTTCAATAATTATAGTACGAGTGTGTCATTTTTTACGAGAAAGTATCGTTTTACTTATGTGGATCTTATATCTATTATATGTGTAGCAAAATACGATAAACTATTCTTCAAAAACACACACTAAAACATAGGAACTTAGTGTCTCAAAGTTCGTGCTGGTGTCTTATTGAATTTTTCCTCTTAATTAAGTAGTCGTTATTTCAATTACTCTTATTTAGAAAAATTTACAAGTCATGGAAATAGGTTTTTTTTTTTTTTTTTTTTTTTTTTTTTTGTCTCCAGTGATTTTAGAGACAATTAAACATTCAATATAGTATTTTTTTATTTAGAATTACCTCATTATCTGTGATTAACTTTTTTTTACTTTTTTATTGAGTTAATTTTGCTTTAATTTGATCTAATTGATTATGTATTGTTGAATACAGTGTACGTATATTTGCCATTGAATTATACATAATACTAGATTAGCATCCGTGCGTTGCACGATTTATATATAAACTAGCTATTTTGTGCACGCGATGCGTGCGATGCAATACTTATTATGTTATCTAGTTAATTTAATTACGAACTCTTAATCAAAGAAATTATAGAAGATCTCAAGTCTTCAACTAATCCGTTAAGTTTGGTAATTATAAATATATGTCTAGGAGAAATTTGAGATTATAAGTGTTATTAAAATTCAATTTTTGTTTGAAACAAAAACTCGGTAAATTTTTTGTTTTACCTTGCTTTGTTTAAAAAATGATTTAATTAATGAATATTTGTAAAACATATTCTTCTTTTTTAATGCGCATAATGTTTTCTTGATTTGAAATATTAATTTCCTTATTATATAGGCTTTTAAATTAGAAAGGGATTGAATTATATATAATTGTTGAATAGGTAATTTTGGTTTTTGTTAAGGTATAGAAGACTTTTAAAGGATTCCATTGCTCCCACTGGCTTATACGGAGTATATATACTATTTTTAGTGCTCGCTTATGCGTGCTTAAAACGTGAAAAAAAATTGTTACTCTATATTTCAATGACGCTCTTTGAATTGTATTTGTTTTAAAAATAATGTTTTTTCATTGTATTTTTTTTACCATGAATGTTCTAACTTTTAAGTAGTACGGATAGTAGTTTATTTGGAAAATTTTAAAACTTTTCTTTATTTGAATTTTATAATAGAAATGAATTAACTAAGAACTTTTAAATAGGTTAGTTATATTTACAAGCAAATTAGACATTGTCTAGGACACCATTGCTCCCCCTTGGCTTATATAATAGAGATCAGTTTGTTTTTTCAAAAAAAATTAATAGAACTTCTATCAAAAAAATAAATAAAGGAAACATTACAATTTACAACTCAATAAAATATATTATTCAAATTCAAATTCAACCGCTTAATGTATTAGATTATGTAATTTATAAACCATTTAATATTAACGTTAAAATTTTTTTAGTTTAGGAGGGATTTTTTTTGAAATTTCAAATGTAACAACCGTTAATGTATTGGAAGACATCCCAACGGTCGGATTATTTTGAAATAATCGAAAGGTTGACTTATTTTTGGAAGACCACTAAAAGGTGATATTATTCCTGTTAATTTTTCAATAAATAGATTCATTTTTAGTTTTTGGATGGAATATTTTAATGAGATGTTACATGTTGATGTAAGAGGGTTATGTAAAAAAAACCGTAGATATTATCCGTGGCCGTCTTCTATAGGAGCAACTTGTATTTTTGTTTGACTTGAATCGTCTGGATTGCATGGAGGGATGAATTCTAGAATTTTAAGGATAGGATGAGAATAAAAATAACATAATTAGATAATTTCTGGTAACATGCTCAGTTAAAAAAAATTAAAATACCTGAATTAAAACTTGACTTAAAATATAAAAGTATTCAAAATTTAGAGTTAAACCTTATATTTTATTTTTCGAAACATTTATTAATTTATCGTCGTTATTAATATATTTTTTCCTTTTTTTTAATTCAATCATTAAATAAGGGAAGTTGGGAGGGAAAAATAGAAAGGTGGGTATTACTTTAGTAATATTATAGATAGATACCCACCCAAAAATTATACATAATATAGTTGTGAAATTGAGTATGTTATATTTAGCGATTTCGTTTGTATTATATGTTGATGATTTCTTTGACAACTTGTTTAAGTGGATGTTTTTTTTATTTTTCTAGGACACTATTGCTCCTTGACTTATATACGAAGATAAGATATTCCTAGACGCTCAACTATTATCTAAACTTTGCTTGAAATGATCCAATTAACATGAAATCAGAGTCAGTGTGACACACAGAGTCACGAGTTTAAATTCTCCTACCTTTTTTCTAAAGAATAATTGATAATTTCAAATAATCAAAATGATGTCCATTTCTCACAATAAATTGACATTTTCACAACGATATCTAGCACGTACGTTTGTTTGTGTAACATAAAGATCTTATAATCATAACTTCAAGTTGGTTTAAAAACAAAATTTAATATGTCGTCTTTGTAGGATTGACATTGATACAAGACAATATCAAAACAAAGGTTGTTAAAACAATTATTTAAAATCCATGTCAAGCACAGAGCATGACCCACTACCCAGATCTGGCAATCTCAACTACTTCGCAACCTATCACCCAAATACCCAACAATCCAAGCCTTGACGACATATCCTTTATCTGTGTTAGTCAATAAATAGTTCCGGGCTTAAAGATGTTAGTGCAAAGCGCTCAAGTAACGCCGGAAGAGTAAGTGCTGCATGAAATAGACCTTAATTTTGGACTGGCACGAGACCGTACTTATAAGCGAACCAAAAACGAGTGAAACAACAAATGACGCAACCAGAAGCCAGAATATAAGCTGCCCATCTTGAATTATAAACAATTCTAGCGGGAGAAATTTCCAAAGACCCGAAGATGATCTGGGCGGAACTTTTGTAGCGGGAGAAGTTTCAAGACCCCGAAAGATGTATTTGCCTTGAGATTTCCTGTAGCGGAAAGAAACCATAAGACCGAAAGATGTTGTTGCTGGATTTTACGGGAGAAATCGTAGGACCCGAAAAAGATTGCTTGTACTGAGATTTCTGTAGCGGGGAGAAATCGTAGACCCGAAGCGTGCATATTATGGAATTTCTGGTCGTGAAAAGAAAATTCCAAAAACCCAAAGTGTTGTAGTTGCGGCGAAAATGGTAATCGTTTCTTCGTGGATTGATAGGCTTGGGAGAAGAGAGGTACATATCCAAACATACTCTCAGAAGAGCTCTTTATGTTTTGGAAGAGAAGACGATGACGGTACTGAACCATTTGCGTTTAAATGTCGACGGTTGTAATGCCTTGAGGTAAACACTTGGATTCTATCTCAATTAGGGTATACGTTATCACACTCTTACTGTGAAACCCTGCCAATAATACAGAGATGAGAAAAAATATGGCCACAGAAATCCCCAATGTCTAAATGAACAATGTTGCAAGGACGACTCCTTTGAAATCGTTTGCCTGAATATATTGTTCGGCAATCAAAAAAATACATAGAATTGTCGCATAACAGCCCACGAACCACAGCCACCCGCTTCCCTCGGATTATTTTGATCGAAATAGTTTATCAAACGGCCTTGATTCGCGAAGCGAAGTCTTTTATAGAGATGCCAACAGCGTAGTAAAGGTCTCACGAGAAATCAATCCTTATCTTGCAATGGAGCGTATAATACGCTGAAGACCTGCGTAATACCTCAGGTATCTGCGTATATACGCAGAACTTCAGCGTATCTATACCGACTCGTCTTTTTCTAAACCAGTGCTGACAAGTCGATCCATGTTATAGACTACTCTAAAAAAGTCTCCAAAAAGAAAGTGTATCGCTTATCTTATTTTGTGTTATTGAAAATCTCATTTGCCCATTGTTTAGCACCAGAGATCACTTTCGAGCCCTTTGCACATGCGTCTTTTTCTTCACCTAGAAAATCTTGCTTAGACACACAAAAATTCCCTTGTCTGTATCACATCAACACACACAAAAAGTTAACCTAAGGAAGTTTAGAAAGCCATTCCTTTGAAGAATAAATCGTTTACTTCTCAAATTCAAGGT
>SNQN01002688.1:0-50695 GCA_008642245.1 Bassia scoparia | reverse complement strand
AAATATTTTCTTAATTATTTTCTATTTTTAAGATTTTTAAAATAATTTATATTGGTGATCTCCATAATTTCACTTTTCATTGCACTTTCACATTTTTCTGAGCTCACCAGTATTTTTAGATTATTTTTCTGATTTTTCTATATTTTCTATGATTTTTATAAGTTTTTATACGCAGAAAATACAAAAAAATACAAAATACACAAAAATACTCCGGAAATACGTGGAACCTTCTAGAACACTCTAGAACTCCTTGCTTGGAGAGCAAGGGTGTCTAGGTGCGTCGAATCAAGGCAAATAACGTATATGGAAATTGGAATCGGAGGAAATCAAAAAAATACGCGGAAATATCGCGTATATACGCGGGTTTTTCCCCTCCTCGTGCCTCTCGTGCCTATAAATACGTGCCTGCCTTTGCTCATTTCGACACAGACGTCTATTCTATCTTTCCCCGTCTCTAACTTGCGTATTCATTCTCTCATACACTCTCTCAAACACTCTAAATACATACGTTCTTTAGTTCTAAGCATCGATTCTGTTTCGATTCAATAAGCGATAACAAGGTTTATCTGAGATTACTCGCCACTAACACACTCTTTTCTCATTCCTCAATCTAATTAATAAACTATACGAGTTTCAATCTAATAACAACAATGTAGAAATCACTATTTAATTATTCATGTAAATATGTAGGAGTGGTTAACGTTTTTCATTGTTTTCGTTCTTTTTTTTATTTCATTGTCATTTATATTATCACTTGTCAATACTAACGATTTCCTGTCTTTGTATAGCGATCCAACGGAAGGTTCATTTCGCACGTTTTATTACGAACTAACATTTGTTTTGTTTCAGATTCAGGGTAAGATTGGTTTGTTATAATGTTGTGAAGTTCATACTTCGCATTGTCATGGTTGTAGATCATTTGTATATATTTTGCTAAAAAGACCGAAATTATGTGAATCACTTTAAATCAGATTAATTATGGACAACCGGTTTTAGGCGTCGCTTTAATTGATTAACGCAAAGTGGTCACAATTTCTAGGTTAGGTAGTCTTGTGCATAATGCAACCCACTTAGTAATTTTAGGGTTGTACGCTTCTAAGGTGCTAAAAAGGTAAGTTATGTGCATTCAATAACCGTGATGAATGGAATTGCAATGAGACCGAGTAGAGGCGCTACATGCGGGCGAAGTGGGTTACAGATCTGATTCGTACCAGTCCCGAACCCACGACTGGTTATTGGATTGGACGTGGGCCATTGTTTTGGCACCAACGTTTCGGACGTCCGGAATAACCTATATAGGCACGGTGGCGACTCCCTTCTCGACAACACTACCCCAACGCACTCACGTGCGGGTTTCGTGGCTCAAGCCACGCAAGCACCTCGATGTAGTACCAAGCCGCGCCCCCTATACGCGAGGGCGCGGCCCACGTCCTACACATGCATATAATTATTGAGTATCAATAATAAGGTTTAGAGGTTACAACCTTTGATGCATATGTCCTTTTGATGAACACACTTACAACGAAACAGAATCAAGAGCCTCAATTGTTGCTTCTATACAGTCCACAACCCATATCAGAATCCCATGTATGCTAGTCGGAAGAGAAAATCAATATCGCTCTCTTACTTTTTAGGGAGAAATTGACTAGAGAGAATTAGGTGGAGTTTTGATAAAACTGTAAAACTAAAATCTCAATTCACCCAATAAGTATGTCCAATATATACTGATTAGTGTGACTAGTCTACCCATAATCTAACTCTTAGGCCCTTTCATTATCTATCAATATCATGCTTTAATGTGTGACCTCCTAGGATTAAGTTAATATTAGCTGTAGGTCCAATCATATTGGCCTACTAGTCATAATTATTCTAGCAAAAATATGACTACTAATATAACCTAACGATTATCTCCATAATATAATCCTAATTTATATTTAGTATTTCCAAATGACCGAGGATACAATTCTTCAATCTCTCACATGTCCGAAAACAAGTGTACAATGTTAAAATACCTTAAGTCGCTTAATGTCTAATTGATAATATGATAATATCTTATGTTATCCATACTAGAATTCAAATTGTTTCTTGAACTGAGTTTGAACTGCCAAAACAAATGATTAACTAATTAATCCATTTGAGCACGGCATGCATTTTCAACTCCACTCTTAAGAGGCCTAAACACCAATCGTATCACACAGGAAGACTTATCCATCTTGTACAACAAATACTCCCACTCAACTTTTAGCAATCTTAACTACTGCCACTACTAACAAATTCGCATAAAGACATATCTAAGAGACCGATGATACTCAAAATCCGGTCTCTTAGATTAAGAGACCGATTATTCAGAGAAACCGGTCTCTTATATTCATTTAAAAGACGGTTGGCCACATCACATCTCTTAACATGTGGTCCCTTTTGCGTGGGGACCCACAATTTGGTAAAGAGACCGGTTTTGTAGGGACACTGGTCTCTTAGATGATTATTTAATATTTTAATAGATTATCTATACTCTTGTTAGCCCATTACACAACAACTCCGTATTATAAGTTTATGGTCTCTTGAGGACTTTTTTCATTATTAAACACACTTTTCTCTCTCTCTCCTTTCTCGTGCTCCTTACGCATCTCTCTCCTCTCTTCTCTTCCCCTCTCATTCACACACCTTTAATCCAAACAACACAATATCTAAGTTCCTCTAGATCTTTCTTGTTACTCTTCGTTTATTCAAAGGCGATTTGCTCGATTTGCTCGATTTTCATTTGTTTGTTGTTCAATCTGCAAGCTATCCTCGTATTCAAAGAAATTTCACTGGTAAATTTATATTTATTGCATATTCTATTTCATTTGTAGAATTTTCGTTGATTTCTTTGATTTTCTATTTTTTTTTGGAGTTTTCGAATTTATTTTGTAGACCTGAGTTTCTAAATCTTTCGTTTTTATTTTTCGTTTTCTGTTTTTTGATTTTTCGTTTTCGTTTTGATTGTCGTTTGATTATATTTGTTTTTTGATTTTGATTTTTGATTTTATATTTTCGTTTTTGATTTTTCGTTTTCTGTTTTCATTGGTAATTTCTAGATCTTTTCATTTTTCATCTTTTTCATCATCGTTTTTCGTTTTCGTTTTGATTGTTCGTTTGTTTGTTTTTTTTCTGAATTTTCTTTTATTTCGAAATTTCATTTCCTGAATTTTGTGATTTCATTTTGATTTTTTGATTTTCTGAATTTTCGTTTTTTATTTGTGCTTTTTTTAAGATATAACTGATTTTTTATAGATCTAACTTATTTTTAGAATTTTCATTTTTAAATCTTATTTACTACATTCTTTTTTTTAATTATTGTAAAGTTGTTTTTATACTTATTTGTCTATTTTTATGAATTGTTTGATTTTGTTGGGGTTTATGTTTTGTTGAATTGTTGTGAGTTGTTGTTAGGTGGCTGTCGATGTACATGGTTACTGATTATTTTAATTTGTTTTTCAGGTAAAACATAAGCTTGAATTTGAAGATTAACACCTCAAACAAAGATCAAATTTTTATAGGATTCAAGTGTTTGTAATATTTGGATTTTGATATTAAAAGTCTATGATTTGTTAAATGTAATTCAAATATATTTCAATTTTATATATAATACTGTTAATAATAATAATAATAATAATAATAATATAATAATAATAATAATAATAATATATGATGATAATACATAGTACAGTAGCTCTAATTCAAATTCAGACAACATGCCTAGAATATTGACTCGTAATTATTTTTATTGGAATTGTTTTTAAAAAAAATTACATAAGAGACGGTGCTGACATAAAACGGTCTCTTTAACTTTAAAATAATTAATACAAAATATAGCTAAGAGACGGTGATCTGTCAGAAGCGGTTCTCATAATTGACGCTACAGACGGTTTTTTAGGCAACCGGTCTCTTATATGAACTTAAGAGACGCCCAAAATAACCGTCTTTTACCCAAAGAGACCTCCAGTAGTAGATCGGTTGTTTGGAGGTCTCTTGGGGTTTTCAACTGGTCTCTTAGAGGATTTTGTAGTAGTGTCCTTTATAACCTCCTTTAACAACGCGACGTTTAACCTGTTAAAGATATACCAAGCATTGCATGGAGTAGTTTATACTCATGTCAAAGGAATTCACTAAATACATAATGAAAAATGTGGAAAACAATTTTCAAGAATTTCAATTATGTATGTCCAATATTTATTCTCAATACATATCCATGTAATTGACTAAACATCTTTATGTTTCTATAGCCCATGAAATTACGCTATCAATCAACTTACAAACTAGTCTGGTAAAATTTAATGACTCAGACTAGGGACAGAAGTAATTTCCAATTCTGTTCACTTAATAGGGTTCATTCATCAATTGTATTTGACAAACCTATTGAATATTGTAAATTACCTTAGACATTTTATTTAATATTAAACCATGATTAAATAATTGAGCGTTTGAAATCTTCATTTCATAAACATAATAGCAAGAAGTTTAATAATAATCATGAACACATTTCATAATTGTAAAACTTACTAAATTTCATAGACATTTTCAATGTGTCTAATTCGCAAAGCTTAGTATGACTATCATGTTCTGGCTGTGTGAGGTTTAGTCAACGAAATTGCAAATTTTATCCGTAAGACCTTTCAAAGTATTACATCCCCTACCATCGATCTTATCAAATAAGGTGGAATTATTTGAGAACATGCTTGCATTATGAATGTATCCTTGGTTCCTTTGCTTAACGATAACAAAAATATTATCAAATAATATAGTTTATTCATTCAAAAACACTAATTAGAATGACACATAAGCTCACTGCTGAATTTCACAACTCAAACACTTTCCTTTGTTACTTACATGAAACAATGTTCTCAACTTTTATCATAAAATCAAATTGTGCTATGCTTTAATTTGAACTCTATCTATTTGGAAATCATTCTCGTATATCGAAAATCATCTTCCAATTAGACAAGTGACCAAATCATCTCTGTCTATTTGGAATCTGCATCAATAATGTATACTTTAACAACCAACTCATTTTCATTTTCATTTTCAGAAATCATCCTTAATGCTTATGTAGTATCTTAGGATGGCTTTTGCAACATTCAAGTGTGATTGGAATATGTTACACATGCTCAATCATTATATAACATTAAGCGAGTACAAATCAGACATACTTAATTAATCTTGTGGCTTGAGCATAAGAAATCCAACTCATCAATTCTTAGCTTATTAAGGAGATTGACCTTGAAGCTTGTCAAGTATAATGTCATGTTGCATAGGTAGAAACCCTCTCAAAGTACTTTCATACTAAGATTGCTAAGGACCTATCGATATAATTACCTTAGATTAGATCAAACATCCTTTTGATCTTTTAATTGTACTCTTCATTTCTAAGTCTTTCATAGAAAAACATTTTCCAAGCCAAACCTTTACAAATCTAGCATAGGAACATCATCTTCAATGAGAATATGTCATCCACATACAATACCAAAAGATCACACTGCTCCTCTAGCTTTCTTATACACTCATATTTATTCTTTTTTAATGAGAGAATCAAACCATTTGATAGCCTCATTAATTGAATATTCCAACTCCAAGATGCTTGCTTCAAATCATAGAAAAACTTTTGAAACTTACATATTTTACTAGGATATTCATGACCATCAAAACCTTGTGATTGTGTCATGTACACATCTTTTCCAATAACAATTAAAAGTGTTTTGAATCCATTTGCCAAAACTCATAATCATAATGAGCATTAATGGCTAAGAGTTTTGACGAATTAAGCATTCTTCATCATTCTAAATTAGAAGTTCTAAACTTGGAGTCATTAGGAATCAACATATTCCTAGTCAAAGTTTAGGCTTACTAGACCTATGCGAAGCTATAGAAACAAAAGAATCATTTCACAATTGTTTGTGAAACTTCACTTGAAATAGATTCGAATCGGACGATAAGATTTTCATGCGTTGAATGCGCCATCTCCAAAATTCGACTTCCGCCTAATGTATCGTCTTTAACATGGTTTAACTACCATGTCTATTTGTTGCTCATCTCGAACTTTTCGAGAGAAAATATTTCTCCCACTTGGCTTTTGGAAACAAATTCCTTTTCAAAAGACACCATTTCTAGCAACGAAACACTTTTGTGTGCGCTGTTTGGATGTGGAAGTGGAAACTTCTTGTTTCTTTTGGACAACCCTTATAGAAACGCTAGGATTTGGTGCACACGATGTGTGCAATAATTTTTAGAAATGAGAGGAAATTGTGTTATAAATTTTCGTTTGACAAAAAAATAATAGTAGTGATAAAAAAAATAGCATGTATAATTTTAAAAAGAGACTTTGATATATAGAGTATACTGTATAATATAGTTTGCAAATTAGCACCATGAATAATATTAAAATCGTGCGTGTTGACAAACATACATTTTTTTTGTATTTTAATGAGTTTCATGACAAGTAATTGATATTATTACAATAATTTCAAAGTTTTTAATTGATTGACAGAATATGGTAAATTTCCTTTCAAAAAATTGAATTGTCAAATTTGTTTTGATTACAATATTAACATTTACTCGGAATATTATTTATTTATTTTTCACGCTTTAATTTATTAGTAAGGGTAGAAAAGAAAATCATAGGAGGGACACGTTGTTCCCCTGGCTTATATAATAGAGATTTACCCTATTTAGGAGCAAGCTTATATGAAATAAACGTTTTACACTTTTTCATAAGCTTTGCGACCCAATCTTTTAAGAAAAGACAACTTAGGCACGTTCCTGTCCATATTTCAAATGTTGTCTCTCCATAGTTTTTGATGAAGCTATATTTAGTGTAAAGTAATTTTAGTTTAGAACATATCCTTGAAGAAAAATATTTTGAAAGATCAGTAAAATCTCATCATGATCAAACCATATTAATAAAGTTTGATTCCTCCCTTAGGAAGCACATTCGATAGTGGTGTCCCTAGTAGAGTTAATTCAGATGATTATCAAATATTGGCTCAAGCATTCACCACCTTGATCAAATTGTAATGGCTTAACTTTCTTGCCAAAATAATTTTAACTTCATTTTGAAACAATTTGAACTTTTCAAAAGAATCAGATTTCTGCCTTGTCAAATAGATTTAGCCATGTCTACTTAAATCATCGGCAAAAGTAATGAAGTCATTACTGCCACCTCTAACATAGTACTCATTTTCTATATACATCATATGTATTGAACCAAGTAGCTCACTAACTCTTTCACCTTTTTAATAAAAGGTAATTTCTGTCATCTTTCCATCATACATGGTGCACGCACATCAATATTTATAATCAAAAGATGCAAAAGTCCATCTTTACGAAGCTTCTGGATGCTTTTTAGGGGCAAAATACTTCTATATTTTTAGACTTTTATGAAGCCTATTATGTTTTAGACGACAATGCTAGATATGTGTGGGAGTAAAAAGATTTGATTTTTGCTTTTAAATCAATTATGTTATAAACATGGTTTTGTAAATCTAATATGTACAAACCATCGATTAACTAGCAGTATCATAAAACACCTCATTCAAATAAACTGAACAACAATTTGTTCTTCATTGTAAAAGAATAACCCTTAAATCAAAAATTCAAAAGGACATGATTTTTTGGTAAGAGCAATGTTGGATCGACTCAATAATACAAGAGGGGGTGGTGAATTGTATTGAGAACTTAGCTAACTTTTGCGGATATAAGAAACCTAACCAAAAGAAACTTGAGGCTAGAGAATTTTTCCACACAAACTCTCAAGACAACGCCAAGAGAGGAAAAACTGTGGCCTGATACAACACAGACTTCACTCTTTTTATAGTAGGATACAACACCTATACAATCTAAGACCCCGTTCTCAGTTCAACAATGACTATTGAACCCTCGTAACCACCCATCTGTTCGTCACACCCTCTAACTCTCGATTTCAACTGCAATCCCTCGGTTATGAACACTCACAACCCGTCGCTTCAATCAACAGAAAAAAAGCACTTACAACTCAATTAAGACTTAATAACTTGGCCCTGGTATGAAGTAAAAAGCTCTAATTAATTCTTTTCTCAAGTGTATTTTAGATTTACTAAGTGAGAGTATTTATAGAGTGAGAGTGTAAGCGTGGAAGTCAAGCAGTAAATCCACCATCACACTACATCCTATTTGTAGGAGTAGTGCTTAGTAGAACTTGTCTAACAAATCCACAAACACACGATCTCAACTCCTCATATTATATCCGTTAATGTTCCTATTTTCACTCAGTTATTTAGCTTGAGAATCAAGCATTTACACACGTCTCCATTAATCTTTCTCAACTGATTTCCTAGTTTTAGGAAACTGATTTTTCTTCCAAACCATAAAAACAAATGAGATATTTTTAAAGATAAAACGTTAATATCAAAGATAATATAATATATAGTTTTAAGAAATAAAGAACCAGAAAATAATTCTTAATAAATTATAAAAAGATTATATTTTATTTCAAGGTATTTACAAGTTACCTAAGTTTTATTTTGAATGTCTTTTTATAAATCACCAAATTAAATTCTTTAATAAATTAAATCACAAACATTATATTATATTTCGTTTATCCTTTGAGCTAATACTTTTTCCTTAATGCCAAGCTGTACAATAAATCTAAAACTGTTAAAACCTAGGTCTACTGAACCAAACGTCTCAAATACTGTTTTAGGCAATTCTGTCAAGGAACTCGAGCTTCCTTTGATGTGAGCTTCTTCCTTGAGCTTTGTTTAATGCATCCAAAAGACCTAAAACTTCTTCCTTCTCTAGATATCCCCATTTCTTTAAGACATCTTGGATCATTTAAAACCTGAAATCACAACACTTAACACACACATTAGATAAACACTTATGAGTTTGCTTTGTTGGTTTATTGTTTATTTCATCAAAAACATATAGGGTTCAACAGCAAGCCTCTTTTCAATACTGAACCGAAGGTGTAAAATGGAATGTAAAATCTAACTACTAAAGCAACAATCTCATTGTCATCTCGCAATCCATCCTTCCCTTGGCTAAATGCCTAGTTCTTTTAGTCCATGCATATCAAAAATATGTGAGAACTTCATCCGATATCAATACCCAATAGAGCCCAATTTCTATAACATAAATGCTGAAGCAGATATTTCAAAATAATCTTCTTTTTTAACGAAATGGTGGTACTTCTATTTCGTTGCTAATCTTATGTAATGAAAACATATGTAATCAATAACAATCAATTGCTTAGGAGTATCTAGCTTTGGTTTAATAACTTCTTGTCACTTACAATTGCTTACTACCTCATTATTAGTTTATTACGAGTCTTTTGAACCTTTTTCTATTGCACACCAAATGAAACCATTTCAACCTAAATTTTCCCAAGCAACTTGTAAGGTTCCTCCCCTATTTCTTGAAAATTTTCATTCTATGAAATCAATCAATGCACACTTTATAGGTTAGGTTAATATTATCTCAAGTCTTCATAATCAATCATGATGTGAAACATTTTCAACTGCATGACTATGTTTTATATATGCATCCATTCCATCAAACGTCTTTGAAAAAATGATTGTATGGCACACAAACCTTTAGACAAGTGACTTATTTCGAGTTGTCTAAAAAAGCTTAATTGCTTGAGGCTATAGGTATGGGAGTGTTCAAGATACACTCATTTTCCTTTTTTTTCTTCTAAGAACATTCTTAAATTTCTTTCTAATAAAGAAATTGTGAAAAAATCAATCCTTCTGAAGGAATGAATGCATAATGAAAATATAATTGTTAACGAAACATGATTTCCATAGAAAGTTGCACAAATAATATTATGTTTATAAAATAGTTAATATTCAAATATAAGCTATTTCACATTATTTCATTTTATAATTGTCCTTGTATGAAATAATGATCCAAGTCCTTTCACACACCTAAGCGGACTTTGGCCCTGCCTTAAGTTAATTGATCTAGGTAAGTAAACCTCTTTACTAATTATAACAATTATAATTCTTGGTTGATAAGTAAGTCATACGGATCTACAAGCAATACTAGAATCAAAGAAAAACACCACTAAACCAAAACAGAAAATATCTTCAAAACATGACTACGATGACATCTCTGATCTTCAACATCGCACAGGCGGCGAGATGGTACACTGGCAAATATAGAAATTAATCCATCTGATCCAGCCAACTGACCTCCAACCACAATAATACCCATAGATTGATACAATTATAATCAATGGCTTAACAACAAAAAACAAAATCTTTGAGAGCACTCAGAACCCTAACACAAAACAAACTAACGAACAAAGTAGAAGAACTAAAAATAAAAAATAAACAAAACAAACAAAAGCAAACCCTAAGAAACGAAACTCCTCGCTTTAGGCCATCCACCACCGCGAACTTCCCAACCGCCAACATATGCAACGTTTAACCATGAGCCGTACTCCATCGCCAAACCCTTCAGCCCAAACATAAAAAGTCCATCCAAGGTGCACCACAAGGCAAACACCAAGTGCGACCGGAGATCGATCCTCCGGGAAGTCGATCTGTGAACACGGGAAGCAACGAAACAACAGACAAGAAGCCATGGACATGACTCGAACAAGGAGGAGAACTTGGAAGTGGCACACCGGAAGAGGGGCAGGTCAAAACCCAACCCCCTTCCCGGCGGCGCCCCCCTATCGCCAAGAAAACGAGCGGAAAGGACGAGGAGAAAAAGGTGAGGACAACCGTAATGACCAACGAGAGGCACCCGAGAACCCGAACGAGGGGCGCGAGACCTCCCAAGGGAAAAACCTGGAGGGGAACCCCTTTTCATAAGTGTTGTATTGGAAAGACAATTACTTAATTTTCTTTTAGGGACTAGTATTATAATGTTGTTTATTTAAGTGAACTCATAAATAAACAAACAACATACATAAACTTAGAAAAGCATTTTAAAACACAAAATAAAATGCGAAAAAATAAATGTGATCCTAGTATGACCCTTAATCCCAAAAAAACTAATTTTCTTTTGGCCTCCATCCTGATCATCTTGGATCGCCATCCTTGATTCAGCTTGGTCTTCAAAGCAAGCTCGAACCACCATTCTTTATGCTCCAACCATTAATTTAAAGTAAACATATATATCAATCACCATTTGATTTTATACACTACAAAAAAATATGAATAAACTTGATTCAAATAGTCAATCTTTCCTTTGTTTTAATTCAATTAAAAATCTCGAATTAATCATTATTTAATTAATTTGCATTTATGGAATTTAAAACTTTTTTTTTCCTGTTTGAAAACACCATACACGTTTAGTTTTGCTCGAAACTAGCATAGCCAAAACAGGGTAAGTCGCACGAAGCAGAGCAACCCCAACTGTCACGCACAGCGAGGTTGCCAGCAGCAGCCACCATGGTCGCTGTGTAGTCGGGCTGAACCGCGCAACACTGCGCGCCGGTCAGTGGGAGCAGCAAATCTGCTCTGTTCGGTGTGAGTGGTGATGCAGCCACGACAGACCAACACAAACTTGCGTCCACTGTTTCCCCAAGCCACCACTAAGGTCGCGTAACCCTTGCGCCACACAGCGCCTGAAACAGCCACAAACCGCCGCCTAAATACCCAGAATTTGAACTGTTTTGCGAAATTTCTAGGTAAATTGAACAGAAAACACTTTTGGAGTGTTGCGAAATTTCTGGGTTGGTTCGAACGATTTTCGAATCAATTGTTTGGCTAATTTCCAACAATTACGCACCCCAAATCACCTGTAATACGAACGAATTTCGCAATTTCAGGGTTGATTTCGAACTATTTCGAATTAATTTCAGAATTTTCGTGTACAAATCTACTCAAATATAGCAAAACATGTTTTCGCATTGAATTTCAATGAAATTGAGAACAATTCAAGATTTTACAATCAAACTAAATTGGAAAAACTTAGAGGTTTGTATGAATTCGTATCAAACTCTTCTGTTTCTAAACAAAAACAACAATTGAAAATCTGATTTTGCAATTCAAATCTTGATTAAAGAACCCCTCAATCAATTTTATAAAAAACTTGAAATCTGAGGAGTAATTCGACCCTTTCAACCTCTTGCGAAGGCTCACATGTCGAACAAAAACAATATCCCTGAATTTTCACCAATTTTTCGTCTTTTTTATTAGGAAATTCGCCAATAATTACACTTTTTTTTCTAATTTTGAAACAACTATCCAGATTATTTTGATTTTGGCTACTCAAACCGTATTAACCACCACAAACCACCCCAACGCGACACCCATTGCAAAATCGACCCAACTTGGTTGTTTCCACCTCCAAAACCACCAACATCCACCACAAACAACTCAACTACCCAACCTCGTCACACTTAGTTTTTTGCCTTTTTTCAGCTATTTTTCATTTTTGGACATAGTTCCTTCATAAAAGTTGTAGATATCGGAAAAAATACTGAAATAGGCTCAAGAATCACGTGTTGGATTATTTTCACGTAGTTATGCATTTCGCAAGTTTGAAAATCTGAAAGTGAGTAGTGATTGCGCAAACAAAACATAAAAGTGGGCGTTTGTTTAAATAAAAAAACGGTAGTTTTCAAAAGTGACAAAAAGTGGGTACTTGTTATACCCAAAACGCAATTGTATCATATACAATTTATATACCTAACTCCAATCAATTAAAAACAGAGTTTTAATTATGCAATTAATCCATGTATCAATCCCTTCCCAAATTAAATTAAAACAACAAAATTTTGCATCAAAATGAATGAACAACATTAACATATGCAAAGACTAACTGATATCACTGTAGGAATTTAGAATTACAACCTCTGATGACTACAACTTAACAACGAAACGGAGATTAAGAGCCTCAATTGTTGCTCTCTATTCAGTCCACCATTAACTGTCACCTGAGCTCATTAAATCTCACGTGTTGGTCACGTGAGATGTGTTGTATACTTCTTTTCATTTTACTCTCTATTTCGCACTCCAATTTTACATCTTCCTCATTTCTCCTCCATTTGCCAAAAATCAAAATTCAATTTGCAATTTCGAAATTAGGTTTATTTTTTCGATTGTTTTTCGGAAATAATTACAGTTGTTTTTTTATTTTGGAATGCAAGTTCAGTTCTTGCGTTTATTTTACAATTCTTTCATTTGTTTTCTTTAATTTTGAATTGATGCTGTGAACTTTGTTTATTTGTGGAATGTATTAATAAGTAGTATATATTATTTATAATGGTCCCATTTTGACCTTAGCATGAGTTTAATTTCAACCATTTCATGCAAACCGTTTTGAGCATTATCTATCATCTATGGTGCGTGGGCCTCATTTCAAGTTAGTTGATTTAGGTTTTCCAAACCCACCCATTTCATTAAACTATCTTCAATAATTAAATTATAACAAGCTATCTCTTTCCTTGTTGTATCAATTATTTTGTAATTATTTAGGTTAATAATTGCTTTTTGAAGGTATTGAGAGTCATAAAGATTTATATTGAAGGGAAAACATTATATGATCCCTATCATACCACGAGAAGTATTCTTTTAGCTACGATACCAACAAAATTTATTGTCTCAGGTATACACAATATGTCTCGGAGCTATAATATTGCATGCGTAAGTATTATACAAAGTACTTTTATTGCACAACCTCACCATGTGTCCGTTTGAGCATCAGTGTGTGTGGAGAAATTAATCTTATACTCCGTATCAATGCGATTTGTAATTGCACTGATATAATCATCACTTTTCACGGATACATGTCATCCCAAAATGTGATCAATTTTCAAAATTCACTTTGTTTCGTGAGAAAATCATACATTTACAAATTTATAAGTGTTGCACTTTGACAAATTCATTTGAATTAAAGTACGGAGTAGTTCATTTTAAATTCATGTTCTTTAATGAATGGACTTAACAATCGAAGCTAGTCAAGCATAAATGAACAAAAAATAGAACCCAACATAAGATGAACATCTTAAATTAGTACTGCCATTTTCATCTAATCATCTCAATATTCCTATTAATTAGAAAGAGCACCTAAATTATTATTATAGTTAGTAAAGGAAGTCAAATTGTTACTCTTAAAATATTCGTAAGTCTTATCTTTTAGTGTCTGACATTAATTCCCGCCTGCAAGGTCACAAATTCAAATTATAATTTCAGCTGTTTTCTCCTTGGCATCAACGGCAGATGATAAAGTTATACTAATTGTGTGTGATGTTTAATTATTTATGAAGTGCTTGTAATATTTGCGTGAGAGTGTGCCTTTATTACTTCCTACACTACTTTCCAAAATTAGTATTTTCCTCATTTTTCATATGGAATCACATGAGCGATGATACGCCATTAATCCATGATTTATTGAAATTAAGAAGAGAGCTCTGATAGATCAAGCTACCCATCAATAATATTACTTTTAGTAAATATTCATACACAATTAGTTGTCACAAGCTCCATCATCCAATTGACCGAGTGGACTTAATTTCAAGTGGAAGTTTGCAATAAACTAGATGGACAATATCATATTGAGTTGAGTTTGTTTTCTATACCAAGGGTTAATCCGATACCTTAATTAAGGAGGAAAAACCCTATTATTAATGTTAATCGACCAAAATACCCAATTGCAAGTTTGCAACTATATTAAAACGGAGAAGAAGTAGAACTATTGTAGAAGCATATCTTTTAAAAACGGGAATTGAAGGGTTTTTTTTAAGTGTTTGTAAGTGTATGTTGAAGATGGGGTGGACCGCAACACACCGTTGAAGAGGAAAGAAAAACATGCATGAGTTTCCAAGTGGTCGCATTAAATTTTTTTTCCTTGGGTAGGTGACTCCCATTCTTGGAAATTGCTACCTTATTCTACGATTATGTATCAAACTAGTGCTACTCTCATGTCAACATACATTATTTTCTTACTACACATGTTTTAGTAGAATGCACAATAAATAAATTAAAAACAATGAGAGCTTTTGCTAAGAAGAAGAGAAGAAGAAGAAGTAAGAAAAGTGCACCAAAAAGAAGAAAGTAAGAGATAGGTCATTTTAAATTGATTTATTAACAGTAATTTAAGTGTCAAAAATGACCAAAGGTTGAGCTATTGGAGAGTTGACTACCTTAGCTAATTGCTGGCTGTGATAGGAATGGTGTGTCCAACAAACAGTCCTTGCATCTTACCTGCCTCTTATTTCAAAATATAATTATAAAATCAGTTTGCTCAATTTGTGCCATACATGGTTATGAATGTGCTATGTGTGCAAATAGTTTATTGGAAGTACTGGCATTATTCAGTTAATCTCATCTCTTTTGGCACGATTTAATCTATGGTGCGGTTGCTTTTACTATAAAACCAGTTTAGGTTTCTGTTTTTTAGGTTCTCTTGAGTTATTTCCTTTGCTGATGTAGATGCCGGGAAGGCTTTTTATATGAATAAAATTATCTTTCCCCGTAAAAAAAAAGATTAATTCAAGATGGCTAACATGTTTTAACTGAAAACAACTTAATTGAATTGAACAAAACTAAACTGAGTTGAATTGAATTGAAAGTTTGAAAATTTTAACTGTGGATTAATTCTTGGGATTAATATTTAATTATTTAATCTTGGGATTAGTATTTGATTATTTAATTTAGGTCGGATTTATATTAATGTTGGGATTAATAATTAACTATTTAAATATTTTTTTTATTAATATTAATATTTAACTATTTAATGTTGGGATTAATATTTAACTCATATTTAATTATTGATTAATGATATATATCTTGGGATTAGTGATATTGAATTGAAATGTTCATCATATTAATACAATTTTATTTCTTTTCAACAAATACAAGTGATAGAGTATATAACACTAGTCTTTTAAGTGCGCGATGCGTGCGACCTTTTTTAAGGCTTGCTTGTTTTATGAGATCGAAATAAAATCAACATCAAGTTGAATATATATTGAAAAATCATCGATTGTTTTTCKATAATTATAGTACGGTGTGTCATTTTTTTTACGAGAAGGAGTATCGTTTTTACTTATGTGGATCTTATATCTATTATATGTGTAGCAAAATACGATAAACTATTCTTCAAAAACACACACTAAAACATAGGAACTTAGTGTCTCAAAGTTCGTGTGCTGGTGTCTTATTGAATTTTTTCCCTCTTAATTAAGTAGTCGTTATTTCAATTACTCTTATTTAGAAAAATTTACAAGTCATGGAAATAGGTTTTTTTTTTTTTTTTTTTTTTTTTTTTTTTTTTTTTTTTGTCTTCAGTGATTTTAGAGACAATTTAAACATTCAATTAGTAATTTTTTTATTTTAGAATTACTCATTATCGTGATTAACTTTTTTTACTTTTTTAATTGAGTTAATTTTGCTTTAATTTGATTATTTGATTATGTATATGTTGATACAGTGTACGTTATATTTGGCCATTGATTATACATAATACTAGATTTAGCATCCGTGCGTTGCACGATTTATATATAACTAGCTATTTTGTGCACGCGATGCGTGCGATGCTAAATTACTTATTATGTTTATCTAGTAAATTTAATTCGAACTCTTAATCAAAGAAATTATAGAAGATCTCAAGTCTTCAACTAATCCGTATAAAGTTTGGTAAATTTATATATGTCTAGGAGAATTTGAGATTATAAGTGTTATTAAATTCAATGTTTGTTTGAACAAAAACTCGGTAAATTTTTTGTTTCCTTGCTTTTGTTTAAAAAATGATTTAATTAAGTAATATTTGTAAACATATTCTTCCTTTTTTAATGCGCATAATGTTTTCTTGATTTGAAATATTGAAATTTCCTTATTATTAGGCTTTAAATTAGAAGGGATTGAAATATATATATGTTGAATAGGTAATTTTGGTTTTTGTTAAGGGTATAGAAGATTTTAAAGGGATTCATTCTCCCTTGGCTTATACGGAGTATAATACTATTTTTTAGTGCTCGCTATGCGTGCTTAAACGTGAAAAAAATGTTACTCTATATTTCAATGTGACGCTCTTTGAATTGTATTTGTTTTAAAAATAATGTTTTTTCAATTGTATTTTTTTTTACCATGAATGTTCTAACTTTAAGTAGTACGAGTAGTAGTTTATTTGGAAAATTTAAAACTTTCTTTTTTTGAAATTTTATAATAGGAATGATTAACTAAGGAACTTTTAAATGGTTAGTTTATATTTACCAAGGGCAAATTAGACATTGTCTAGGGGACACCATTGCTCCCCCTTGGTATTATAATAGAGATCAGTTTGTTTTTTCAAAAAAAATTAATAGAACATTCTATCAAAAAAATATATAAGGAAACATTACAATTTACAACTCAATAAAATATATTATTCAAATTTCAAATTACAACCGCTTATGTATTAGTATTATGTAATTTATAACCATTTAATATTTAACGTTAATAAATTTTTTGTTAGGAGGGATTTTTTTTGAAATTTCAATTGTAACAACCGCTTAATGTATTTGGAAGACATCCCCAACGGTCGGATTATTTTGAATAATCGAAAGGTTGACTTATTTTGGGGACCACTAAAGGTGATATTATTCCTGTTAATTTTTTCAATAAAATGATATCATTTTTTAGTTTTGGATGGAATATTTTAATGAGATGTTACATGTTGATGTAAGAGGGTTATGTAAAAAAAACCGTAGATATTATCCGTGGCCGTCTTCATTGGAGCAACTTGTATTGTTTTGTTTGACTTGAATCGTCTTGGATTCATGGAGGGATGAATTTAGAATTTTAAGGATAGGATGAGAATAAAATAACATAATTAGATAATTTCTGGTAAATGCTCAGTTTAAAAAAATTAAAATACCTGAATTAAACTTGACTTTAAAATATAAAGTATTCAAATTTAGAGTTTAACCTATTATTTTTATTTTTCGAAGCACATTTATTAATTTCGTCGTTATTAATATATTTTTTCCTTTTTTTAATTCAATCATTAAATAAGGGAAGTTGGGAGGGAAAATAAAGGTGGGTATTACTTTAGTAATAGTTTAGATAGATTCCACCCAAAAATTATACAATATATTTAGTTGTGAAATTGAGTAGTTATATTTAGCGTATTCTTTGTTTGTATTATATGTTGAATGATCTTTGACACTTGTTTAAGTGGATGGTTTTTTTTATTTTTCTAGGGGACACTATTGCTCCCCTTGACTTATATACGAAGTAATAGAGATATTCCTAGACCTCAACTATTATCTTAAACTTTTGCTTGAAATGATCCATACATGAAATCAGAGTCAGTGTGACACACAGAGTTCACGAGTTTAAACTCTCTCTTACCTTTTCTTTCTAAGAGGAATTAATTGATAATTTCACAATAATCAAATGATGTCCATTTCTCACAATAAATTGACATTTTCACAACGATACTAGCACGTACGTTTGTTTGTGTATATCTAAAGAATCTTATAATCATACTATCAAGTTAGGTTTAACAACGAAAATTTAATATGTCGTCTTTGTAGGATTGACATTATACATATAAAATATAAATCACAAAAGCAACATACAATGCAACTACAACTACACAACCAACAACTACACGAGTAATAATAGTCGCGCCTAGGATGTTGTGGGTGGTGGGTAGTTCATTAATAGCTTAATTTTGGTGCCGTAATGAAGGACAAGAGTGAATCCAACATTCACAAGCAAGTAGTGCTTGATTAAATTGATGTGATGTTATGTTCTGTTGGAGTGTTGGAAGGTCAACTTAGAAGAGCTTTTATTGTTTGGAGGAACATACTAACTTGTTATACGTCAAATAACCTAATAAAATAAAGAAAATTTGTCCACAAATCCCACTAAAAGGACGACCTTTGCGAATAATTGTCATCAATAAAAAAGATTGTCCATAACAGCCACGAACCACCCTCCCTTTGTTGTGGTTCAGGCGTTGATTGTAGGAATTTAGATGCACTTAGCGTATTTTCAAGATCATATTCTTAACATCTAAACAGTATCGCATGCTGTAGACACCTAAAATGTCTCCCAAAAGAGTAATCAGTGATGAACATACCGCGTCCCGCGATTGTTTCGACTTAGAAAAGATGCTTTGAACTCACAAAAGTTGAAATACGTAAGGTCATACTCGGAACTATTGAGCAAATGACAAATAAAGGGGTCAAAAATATTTTCTTAATTATTTTCTATTTTAAGATTTTTAAAATAATTTATATTGGTGATCTCCAATTTCACTTTTCATTGCACTCTTCACATTTTTCTGAGCTCACCAGTATTTTTAGATTATTTTTCTGATTTTTCTATATTTTTCTATGATTTTTATAAGTTTTTATACGCAGAAAATACAAAAAAAATACAAAATACACAAAAAATACTCCGGAAATACGTGGAACCTTCTAGAACACTCTAGAACTCCTTGCTTGGAGAGCAAGGGTGTCTAGGTGCGTCGAATCAAGGCAAATAACGTATTATGGAAATTGGAATCGGAGGAAATCAAAAAAATACGCGAGGAATAATCCTGCGTATATACGCAGGGTTTTCCCCTCCTCGTGCCTCTCGTGCCTATAAATACGTGCCTGCCTTTGCTCATTTCGACACAGACGTCTATTCTATCTTTCCCCGCTCTAACTTGCGTATTCATTCTCTCATACACTCTCTCAAACCTCTAAATACATACGTTCTTAAGTTCTAAGCATCGATTCTGTTTCGATTCAATAAGCGATAACAAGGTTTACTTCTGAGATTACTCGCCACTAAACACACTCTTTTCTCATTTCTCTCAATCTAATTAATAACTACTACGAGTTTCAATCTAATTAACACATGTAGAAATCACTATTTTAATATTCATGTAAATATGTAGGAGTGGTTAACGTTTTTCATTGTTTTCGTTCTTTTTTTTATTCATTGTCATTATTATTATCACTTGTCAATACTAACGATTTCCTGTCTTTGTATAGCGATCCAAGGCGAAGGTTCATTTCGCACGTTTTATTACGAACTAACATTTGTTTTGTTTGCAGATTCAGGGTAGAATTGGTTTGTATATATGTTGTGAAGTTCATATACTTCGCATTGTCATGGTTGTAGATCATTTGTATATTTTTGCTAAATAAAGACCGGAAATTATGTGATCACTTAAAATCAGATTAATTATGGACAACCGGTTTTTAGGCGTCGCTTTAATTTGATTACGCAAAGTGGTCACAATTTCTAGGTTAGGTAGTCTCTTGTGCAAATAGCAACCCACTTAGTAATTTTAGGGTTAGTACGCTTCTAGGTGCTAAAAAGGTAAGTTATGTGCATTCAATAACCGTGATGAATGGGAATTGCAATTGAGACCGAGTAGAGGCCGCTACATGCGGGCGAAGTGGGTTACAGATCTGATTCGTACCATGTCCCCGAACCCACGACTGGTTATTGGATTGGACGTGGGGCCATTGTTTTGGCACCAACGTTTCGGACGTCCGTGAATAACCTATATAGGCACGGTGGCGACTCCCCTTACTCGACAACACTACCCCAACGCACTCACGTGCGGGTTTCGTGGCTCAAGCCCACGCAAAGCACCTCGATGTAGTACCAAGCCGCGCGCCCCCTATACGCGAGGGCGCGGCCCACGTCCTACACATGCATATAATTATTGAGTATCAAATAATAAGGTTTAGAGTTACAACCTTTGATGCATATGTTCCTTTTGATGACTACAACCTTACAACGAAACAGAGATCAAGAGCCTCAATTGTTGCTCCTCTATACAGTCCACCAACACCATATCAGAATCCCATGTATGCTAGTACGGAAGAGAAAATCAATATCGCTCTCTTACTTTTTAGGGAGAAATTGACTAGAGAGAATTAGGGTTAGAGTTTTGATAAAACTGTAAAACTAAAATCCTCAATTCACCCCAATAAGTATGTCCAATATATACTGATTAGTGTGACTAGTCTAACCCATAATCTCAACTCTTAGGCCCTTTCATTATCTAGTCCAATATCATGCTTTAATGTGTGACCTCCTAGGATTAAGTTAATATTAGCTGTAGGTCCAATCATATTGGCCTACTAGTCATAATTATTCTCTAGCAAATAAATATGACTACTAATATAACCTAACGATTATCTCCATAATATAATCCTAATTTATATTTAGTAATTGCACAATTGACCGAGGATACAATTCCTTCAATCTCTCACATGTCCGAAAACAAGTGTACAATGTTAAAATACCTTAAGTCGCTTAATGTCTAATTTGATAATATGATAATATCTCTATGTTTATCCATACTAGAATTCAAATTGTTTCTTGAACTGAGTTTGAACTGCCAAAACAAATGATTAACTAATTAATCCATTTGAGCACGGCCATGCATTTTCAACTCTCACTCTTTAAGAGGCCTAAGACACCAATCGTGATCACACAGGAAGACTTATCCAATCTTGTACAACAAATACTCCCACTCAACTTTTAGCAATCTTAACTACTGCCACTACTAACAAATTCGCATAAAAGACCATATCTAAGAGACCGATGATACTCAAAATCCGGTCTCTTAGATTAAGAGACCGATTATTCAGAGAAACCGGTCTCTTATATTCATTTAAAAGACCGGTTGGCCACATCACATCTCTTAACATGTGGTCCCTTTGGCTGGGGGACCCACAATTTTGGTAAAGAGACCGGTTTTGTAGGGACACTGGTCTCTTAGATGATTATTTAATATTTTAATAGACATTATCTATGTACTCTTGTTAGCCCATTACACAACAACTCCGTATTATAAGTCTATGGTCTCTTGAGACTTTTTTCATTTATTAAACACACTTCTCTCTCCTCTCTCCTTTCTCGTGCTCCTTACGCATCTCTCTCCTCTCTTCTCTCTCCCCTCTCATCTCACACACCTTTAATCCAAACAACCCACAATTATCTAAGTTCCTCTAGATCTTTCTTGTTACTCTTCGTTTATTCAAAGGCCGATTTGCTCGATTTGCTCGATTTTCATTTGTTTGTTGTTCAATCTGCAAGCTATCCTCGTATTTCAAAGAAATTTCACTGGTAAATTTATATTTATTGCATATTCTATTTCATTTGTAGAATTTTCGTTGATTTCTTTGATTTTCTATTTTCTTTTTTGGAGTTTTCGATTTTTTATTTTGTAGACCTGAGTTTCTAGATCTTTCGTTTTTTATTTTTCGTTTTCTGTTTTTTGATTTTTCGTTTTCGTTTTGATTGTTCGTTTGATTTATATTTTGTTTTTTGATTTTGATTTTTTGACTTTTATATTTTCGTTTTTGATTTTTCGTTTTCTGTTTTCATTGGTAAATTTCTAGATCTTTCATTTTTCATCGTTTTTCATCATCGTTTTTCGTTTTCGTTTTGATTGTTCGTTTGTTTGTTTTTTTTTTCTGAATTTTCTTTTAATTTCGAAATTTCATTTCCTGAATTTTGTGATTTCATTTTGATTTTTTGATTTTCTGAATTTTCGTTTTTTATTTGTTGCTTTTTTAAGATATAACTGATTTTTTTATAGATCTAACTTATTTTTAGAATTTTCATTTTTTAAATCTTATTTACTACATTCTTTTTTTTAATTATTGTAAAAGGTTTGTTTTTATACTTATTTGTCTATTTTTTATGAATTGTTTGATTTTTGTTGGGGTTTATGTTTTTGTTGAATTGTTTGTGAGTTGTTGTTAGGTGGCTGCGATGTACATGGTTACTGATTATTTTTAATTTGTTTTTTCAGGTAAAACATAAGCTTGAATTTGAAGAGTTAACACCTCAAAACAAAGATCAAATTTTTATAGGAATTCAAGTGTTTGTAATATTTGGATTTTGGACATATTATAAAGTCTATGATTTGTTATAATGTAATTCAAATATATTTCAATTTTATATAATAATACTGTTAATAATAATAATAATAATAATAATAATAATAATGATGATGATAATACATAGTACAGTAGCTCTAATTCAAATTCAGACAACATGCCTAGAATATTGGTACCGTAATTATTTTTATTGGAATTGTTTTTAAAAAAAATTACATAAGAGACCGGTGCTGACATAAAACCGGTCTCTTTAACTTTAAAATAATTAATACAAAATATAGCTAAGAGACCGGTGATCTGTCAGAAGCGGTCTCTTATATTGACGCTACAGAGACCGGTTATTTAGGCCAACCGYTCTCTTATATGAACTTAAGAGACGCCCAAAATAAACCGGTCTTTTACCCAAAGAGACCTRCCAGGTATAGATCGGTTGTTTGGAGGTCTCTTTGGGGGTTTRCAACTGGTCTCTTAGAGGATTTTTGTAGTAGTGTGCCTTTATAACCTCCTTTAACAACGCGACGTTTAACAATGTTAAAGATATACCAAGCATTGCATGAGAGTAGTGTTATACTCATGTCAAAGGAATTCACTAAATACAATAATGAAAAATGTGGAAACAATTTTCAAGAATTTCAATTATGTATGTCCAATATTTATTCTCAATACATATCCATGTAATTGACTAAACATCTTTATGTTTCTATAGCCCATGAAATTACGCTATCAATCAACTTACAAACTAGTCTGGTAAAATTTAATGACTCAGACTAGGGACAAGAAGTAATTTCCAAATTCTGTTCACTTAATAGGGTTTCATTCATCAAATTGTATTTGACAAACCTATTGAATATTGTAAATTACCTTAGACATTTTATTTAATATTAAACCATGATTAAATAATTGAGCGTTTGAAATCTTCATTTCATAAACATAATAGCAAGAAGTTTAATAATAATCATGAAACACATTTCATAATTGTAAAACTTACTAAATTTCATAGACATTTTTCAATGTGTCTAATTCGCAAAGCCTTAGTATGACTATCATGTTCTGGCTGTGGGTGAGGTTTAGTCAACGAAATTGCAACATTTTATCCGTATAGACCTTTCAAAGTATTACATCCCCTACCATCGATCTTATCAAATAAGGTGGAATTATTTGAGAACATGCTTGCATTATGAATGTATCCTTGGTTCCTTTGCTTAAACGATAACAACAATATTATCAAAATAATATAGGTTTATTCATTCAAKAACACTAATTAGAATGACACATAAGCTCACTGCTGAATTTCACAACTCAAACACTTTCCTTTGTTACTTACATGGAAACAATGTTCTCAACTTTTATCATAAAATCAAATTGTGCTATGCTTTAATTTGAACTCTATCTATTTGGAAATCATCTCTGTATACTCGAAAATCACTCTTCCAATTAGACAAGTGACCAAATCATCTCTGTCTATTTGGAAATCTGCATCAATAATGTATACTTTAACAACCAACTCATTTTCATTTTCATTTATCAGAAATCATCCTTAATGCTTATGTAGTATCTTAGGATGGCTTTTGCAACATTCAAGTGTGATTGGAATATGTTACACATGCTCAAATCATATATAACATTTAAGCGAGTACAAATCATGACATACTTAATTAATCTTGTGGCTTGAGCATAAGAAATCAAACTCWTCAATTCTTAGCTTATTAAGGCTAGATTGACCTTGAAGCTTGTCAAGTATAATGTCATGTTGCATAGGTAGAAACCCTCTCAAAGTACTTTTCATACTAAGATTGCTAAGGACCTTATRGATATAATTACCTTAGATTAGATCAAACATCCTTTTGATCTTTTTAATTGTACTCTTCATTTCCTAAGTCTTTCATAGAAAAACATTTTCCAAGCCAAACCTTTACAAATCTAGCATAGGAACATCATCTTCAATGAGAAATATGTCATCCACATACAATACCAAAAGATCACACTGCTCCCTCTAGCTTTCTTATACACTCATATTTATTCTTTTTTTAATGAGAGAATCAAACCATTTGATAGCCTCATTAAATTGAATATTCCAACTCCAAGATGCTTGCTTCAAATCATAGAAAAACTTTTGAAACTTACATATCTTACTAGGATATTCATGACCATCAAAACCTTGTGATTGTGTCATGTACACATCTTTTTCCAATAACCAATTAAAAGGTGGTTTTGAAATCCATTTGCCAAAACTCATAATCATAATGAGCATTAATGGCTAAGAGTTTTTGACGAATTTAAGCATTCTTCATCATTCTAAAATTAGAAGTTCTAAACTTGGAGTCATTAGGAAATCAACATATTTCCTAGTCAAAGTTCTAGGCTTACTAGACCTATGCGAAGCTATAGAAACAAAAGAATCATTTCACAATTGTTTGTGAAACTTCACTTGAATAAGATTCYAATCGGACGATAAGATTTTCATGCGTTGAATGCGCCATCTCCAAAATTCGACTTCCGCCTAATTGTATCGTCTTTAACATGGTTTAAACTACCATGTCTATTTGTTGCTCATCTCGAACTTTTCGAGAGAAATATTTCTCCCACTTGGCTTTTGGAAACAAATTCCTTTTCAAAAGACACCATTTCTAGCAACGAAACACTTTTGTGTGCGCTGTTTGGATGTGGAAGTGGAAACTTCTTGTTTCTTTTGGACAACCCTTATAGAAACGCTAGGATTTGGTGCACACGATGTGTGCAATAATTTTTTAGAATGGAGAGGAAATTGTGTTTATAAATTTTCGTTTGACAAAAAAAATTAATAGTAGTGATAAAAAAAATAGCATGTATAATTTTAAAAGAGACTTTGATATATAGAGTATACTGTATAATATAGTTTGCAAATTAGCACCATGAATAATATTAAAATCGTCGTGTGTTGACAAACATACATTTTTTTTGTATTTTAATGAAGTTTCATGACAAGTAATTGATATTATTACAAATTAATTTCAAAGTTTTTAATTGATTGACAGAATATGGTAAATTTTCCTTTCAAAAAATTGACTTGTCAAATTTGTTTTGATTACATTAATTAACATTTATCTCGGAATATTATTTATTTATTTTTCACGCTTTAATTTATTAGTAAGGGTAGAAAAGTAAAATCATAGGAGGGACACCGTTGTTCCCCCTGGCTTATATAATAGAGATTTACCCTATTTAGGAGCAAGCTTATATGAAAATAAACGTTTTACACTTTTTCATAAGCTTTGCGACCCYAATCTTTTAAGAAAAGACAACTTAGGCACGTTCCCTGTCCATATTTCAAATGTTGTCTCTCCATAGTTTTTGATGAAGCTATATTTAGTGTAAAAGTAATTTTAGTTTAGAACATATCCTTAGAAGAAAAATATTTTGAAAGATCKGTAAAATCTCATCATGATCAAACCATATCTAATAAAGTTTGATTCCTCCCTTAGGAAGCAACATTCGATAGTGGTGTCCCTAGTAGAGTTAATTCAGATGATTATCAAATTATTGGCTCAAGCATTCACCACCTTGATCAAATTGTAATGGCTTAACTTTCTTGCCAAAATAATTTTCAACTTCATTTTGAAACAATTTGAACTTTTCAAAAGAATCAGATTTCTGCCTTGTCAAATAGATTTAGCCATGTCTACTTAAATCATCGGCAAAAGTAATGAAGTCATTACTGCCACCTCTAACATAAGTACTCATTTTCTATATACATCTATATGTATTGAACCAAGTAGCTCACTAACTCTTTCACCTTTTCAAATAAAAGGTAATTTCTGTCATCTTTCCATCATACATGGTGCACGCACATCAAATGATTTATAATCAAAAGATGTCAAAAGTCCATCTTTACGAAGCTTCTGGATGCTTTTTTAGGGGCAAAATACTTCTATATTTTTAGACTTTTATGAAGCCTATTATGTTTTAGACGACAATGCTAGAGATTATGTGGGAGTAAAAAGATTTTGATTTTTGCTTTTAAATCAATTATGTTATAAACATGGTTTTGTAAATCTAATATGTACAAACCATCGATTAACTAGCCAGTATCATAAAACACCTCATTCAAATAAACTGAACAACAATTTGTTCTTCATTGTAAAAGAATAACCCTTAAAATCAAAAATTCAAAAGGACATGATGTTTTTGGTAAGAGCAAGTGTTGGATCGACTCAATAATACAAGAGGGGGTGGTGAATTGTATTGAGGAACTTAAGCTACTTTTTGCGGAATATAAAAGAAACTTAACCAAAAGAAACTTGAGGCTAGAGAATTTTTCCAACACAAACTCTCAAGACAAACGCCAAGAGAGGAAAAACTGTGGCCTGATACAACACAGGACTTCATCTTTTATTATAGTAGGATACAACACCTAATACAATCTAAGACCCTCGTTCTCAGTTCAACAATGAACTATTGAACCCTCGTAACCAACCCATCTGTTCGTCACACTCTCTAACTCTCGATTTCAACTGCAATCCCTCGGTTATGAAACACTCACAACCCGTCGCTTCAATCAACAGAAAAAAGCACTTACAACTCAATTAAGACTTAATAACTTGGCCCTGGTATGAAGTAAAAAGCTCTAATTAATTCTTTGCTCAAGTGTATTTTATGATTTACTAAGTGAGAGTATTTATAGAGTGAGAGTGTAAGCGTGGAAGTCAAGCAGTAAATCCACCATCACACTACATCCTATTTTGTAGGAGTAGTGCTTAGTAGAACTTGTCTAACAAATCCACAAACACACGATCTCAACTCCTCATATTATATCCGTTAATGTTCCTATTTTCACTCAGTTATTTAGCTTGAGAATCAAGCCATTTACACACGTCTCCCATTAATCTTTTCTCAACTGATTTCCTTAGTTTTAGGAAACTGATTTTTCTTTCCAAACCATAAAAACAAATGAGATATTTTTAAAGATAAAACGTTAATATCAAAGATAATATAATATATAGTTTTTAAGAAATAAAGAACCAGAAAATAATTCTTAATAAATTATAAAAAGATTATATTTTATTTCAAGGTATTTACAAGTTACCTAAGTTTTATTTTGAAATGTCTTTTTATAAATCACCAAATTAAATTCTTTAATAAATTAAATCACAAACATTATATTATATTTCGTTTATCCTTTGAGCTAATACTTTATTCCTTAATGCCAAGCTGTACAATAAATCTAAAACTGTAAAATCCTAGGTCTACTGAACCAAACMTCTCAAATACTGTTTTAGGCAATTCTGTCAAGGAACTCGAGCTTCCTTTGATGTGAGCTTCTTCCTTGAGCTTTGTTTAATGCATCCAAAAGACCTAAAAACTTCTTCCTTCTCCTAAGYATATCCCCATTTCTTTAAGACATCTTGGATCATTAAAACCTGAAATCACAACACTTAACACACACATTAGATAAACACTTATGAGTTTGCTTTGTTGGTTTATTGTGTCATTCATCAAAACATATAGGGTTCAACAGCAAGCCTCTTTCAATACTGAACCCGAAGGTTAAAATGGAATGTAAAATCTAACTACTAAAGCAACAATCTCATTGTCATCTCGCAAATCCATCCTTCCCTTGGCTAAATGCCTAGTTCTTTTAGTCCATGCATATCAAAAATATGTGAGAACTTCATCCGATATCCAATACCCAATAGAGCCAAATTTCTATAACATAAATGCTGAAGCAGATATTTCAAAAATAATCTTCTTATCTTTTAACGAAATGGGGTACTTGTACTTTCGTTGCTAATCTTATTGTAATGAAAACATATGTAATCAATAACAATCAATTGCGTAGGAGTATCTAGCTTTGGTTTAATAACTTCTTGTCACTTACAATTGCWTACTACCTCATTATTAGTTTTATTACGAGTCTTTTGAACCTTTTTCTATTGCACACCAAATGAAACCATTTCAACCTAAATTTTCCCAAGCAACACTTGTAAGGTTCCCTCCCCTAGTTTCTTGAAAATTTTCATCTTTATGAAATCAATCAATGCACTTTATAGGTTTAGGTTAATATTATCTCAAGTCTTCATAATCAAATCATGATGTGGAAACATTTTCAACTGCATGACTATGTTTTATATATGCATCCATTCCATCAAACGTCTTTGAAAAATTGATTGTATGCACACAAACCTTTAGACAAGTGACTTATTTCGAGTTGTCTAAAAAAGCTTATTGGCTTGAGGCTATAGGTATGGGAGTGTTCAAGATACACTCATTTTCCTTTTTTTTTCTTCTAAGAACAATTCTTAAATTTCTTTCTAATAAAGAAAATTGTGAAAAAATCAATCCTTCTGAAGGAATGAATGCATAATGAAAATATAATTGTTAACGAAACATGATTTCCATAGAAAAGTTGCAAAAATAATATTATGTTTATAAAAATAGTTAATATTCAAAATATAAGCTATTTCACATTATTTCATTTTATAATTGTCCTTGTATGAAATAATGATTCCAAGATCCTTTCACAACCTAAGCGGACTTTGGCCCTGCCCTTAAGTTAATTGATCTAGGTAAGTAAACCTCTTACTAATTATAACAATTATAATTCTTGGTTGATAAGTAACGTCATACGGCATCTACAAGCAATACTAGAATCAAAGAAAAACCAACTAAACCAAACAGAAAATATCTTCAAAACATGACTACGATGACATCTCTGATCTTCAACATCGCACAGGCSCCGAATGGTACACTGGCAAATATAGAAATTAATCCATCTGATCCAGCCAACTGACCTCCAACCACCAATAATACCCATAGATTGATACAACTTATAATCAATGGCTTAACAACAAAAAACAAAATCTTTGAAGCACTCAGAACCCTAACACAAAACAAACTAACGAACAAAGTAGAAGAACTAAAATAAAAAATAAACAAAACAAACAAAAAGCAAACCCTAAGAAAACGAAACTCCTCGCTTAGGCCATCCACCACCGCGAACTTCCCAACCGCCAACATATGCACCCGTTTGAACCATGAGCCGTACTCCATCGCCAAACCCTTCAGCCCAAACAATAAAAGTCCATCCAAGGTGCCACCACAAGGCAAACAACCAAGTCGCACCAGGAGATCGATCCTCCGGGGAAGTCGATCTGTGAACAACGGGAAGCAACGAAAACCAGACAAGAAGCCATGGACATGACTCGAACAAGGAGGAGAACTTGGAAGGTGGCACACCGGCAAGAGGGGCAGGTCAAAACCCAACCCCCTTCCCGGCGGCGCCCCCCTATCGACCCCAAGAAAAACGAGCGGAAAGGACGAGAGAAAAAGGTGAGGACAACCGTAAATGACCAACGAGAGGCACCCGAGAAGCCCGAACGAGGGGCGCYGAGACCCTCCCAAGGGAAAAACCCTGGAGGGGAACCCCCTCTTTTCATAAGTGTTGATATTGGAAAGACAATTAACTTAATTTTCTTTTAGGGACCTAAGTATTATAATGTTGTTTATTTAAAGTGAACTCATAAATAAACAAACAACATACATAAACTTAGAAAAGCATTTTAAAACACAAATAAAATGCGAAAAATTAAATGTGATCCTAGTATGACCCTTAATCCCAAAAAAACTAATTTTCTTTTGGCCTCCATCCTGATTCATCTTGGATCGCCATCCTTGATTCAGCTTGGTCTTCAAAGCAAGCTCGAACCACCATTCTTTATGCTCCAACCATTAATTTAAGTAAACAATATAATATCAATCACCATTGATTTTATACACTTASACTAAAATAAAATATGAAATCWTGATTCAAATAGTCAATCTTTCCTTTGTTTTAATTCAATTAAAAATCTCGAATTAATCATTATTAATTAATTAATTTGCATTATTGGAATTTAAAACTTTTTTTTTTTCCTGTTTGGATACACAACCATACACGTTTAGTTTTGCTCGAAACTAGCATAGCCAAAACAGGGTAAGTCGCACGAAGCAGAGCAACCCCAACTGTCACGCACAGCGAGGTGCCAGCCAGCAGCCACCATGGTCGCTGTGTAGTCGGGCTGAACCGCGCAACACTTGCGCCGCCGGTCAGTGGGAGCAGCAAATCTGCTCTGTTCGTGTTGAGTGGTGATGCAGCCACGACCAGACCAACACAAACTTGCGTCCACTGTTTCCCCAAGCCACCACTTAAGGTCGCGTAACCCTTGCGCCACACAGCCGCCTGAAACAGCCACAAACCGCCGCCTAAATACCCAGAATTTTGGAACTGTTTTGCGAAATTTCTAGGTAAATTTCGAACAGAAAACAACTTTTGGATGTGTTGCGAAATTTCTGGGTTGGATTCGAACGATTTTCGAATCAATTGTTTGGCTAATTTCCAACAATTACGCACCCCAAAATCACCTGTAATACTGGAACGAATTTCGCAATTTCAGGGTGATTTTCGAACTATTTCGAATTAATTTCAGCAATTTTCGTGTACAAATCTACTCAAATATTAGCAAAAACATGTTTTTCGCATTGAATTTTCAATGAAATTGAACAAATTCGAAATTTTAACAATCAAACTAAATTGGGGAAAAACTTAGGGTTTGTATGAATTCGTATCAAACTCTTCTGTTTCTAAACAAAAACAACAATTGAAAATCTGATTTTGCAATTCAAATCTTGATTAAAGAAACCCCTCAATCAATTTTATAAAAAACTTGAAATCTGAGGGAGTAATTTCGACCCTTTCAACCTCTTGCGAAGGCTCACATGTCGAACAAAAACAATATCCCTGATTTTCACCAATTTTCGTCTTTTTTTTATTAGGAAAATTCGCCAATAATTACACTTTTTTTTTCTAATTTTGAAAACAACTATCCAGATTATTTTGATTTTGGCTACTCAACACCGTATTAACCACCACAAACCACCCCAACGCGACACCCATTGCAAAATCACCCAACTTGGTTGTTTCCCACCTCCAAAACCACCCAACATCCACCAAAACAACTCAACTACCCAAACCTCGTCACACTTAMTTTTTTGCCTTTTCTCAGCTATTTTTTCATTTTTTGGACATAGTTCCTTCATAAAAGTTGTAGATATCGGAAAAATACATGAAATAGGCTCAAGAATCACGTGATTTGGAGTTATTTTCACGTAGTTATGCATTTCGCAAGTTTGAAAATCTYAAAGTGAGTAGTGATTCGCAAACAAAACATAAAAAGTGGGRGWTTGTTTTAAATAAAAAAACGGGTAGTTTTCAAAAGTGACAAAAAGTGGGTACTTGTTATACCCAAAACGCAATTGTATCATATACAATTTATTATACCTAATCCAATCAATTAAAAACAGAGTTTTAATTATGCAAATTAATCCATGTATCAAATCCCTTCCCAAATTAAATTAAAACAACAAAATTTTGCATCAAAATGATGAACAACATTAACATATGCAAAGACTAACTGATATCACTGTAGGAATTTAGAATTACAACCTCTGATGACTACAACCTTACAACGAAACGGAGATTAAGAGCCTCAATTGTTGCTCCTCTATTCAGTCCACCATTAACTGTCACCCTGAGCTCATTAAATCTCACGTGTTGGTCACGTGAGATGTGTTTTTTATGCTTCTTTTCATCTTTACTCTCTATTTGCACTCCAATTTTAACACTTTCCTCATTTCTCCTCCATTTGCCAAAAATCAAAATTCAATTTGCAATTTCGAAATTAGGGTTTAATTTTTTCGATTGTTTTTCGGAAATTAATTACAGTTGTTTTCTTTTATTTTGGAATGCAAGTTCAGTTCTTGCGTTTAATTTTACAATTTCTTTTCATTTGTTTTCTTTAATTTTGAAATTGATGCTGTGAACTTTGTTTATTTGTGGAATGTATTAATAAGTAGTATAWATTATATAATGGTCCCATTTTGACCTTAGCATGAGTTTAATTTCAACCATTTCATGCAAACCTGTTTTGAGCATTATCATCATCTATGGTGCGTGGGCCTCATTCAAGTTAGTTGATTTAGGTTTTCCAAACCCACCAATTTCATTAAACTATCTTCAATAATTAAATTATAACAAGCTATCTCTTTCCTTTGTTGTACTCAATATATTTTGTAATTATTAGGTTAATAATTGCTTTTTGAAGGTATTGAGAGTCATAAAGATTTATATTGAAGTGGAAAACATTATATGATCCCTATCATACCACGAGAAGTATTCTTTTAGCTACGATACCACAAAATATTATTGTCTCAYGTATACACAATAATGTCTCGGAGCTATAATATTYCATGCGTAAGTATTATACAAAGTACTTTTATTGCACAACCTCACCATGTGGTCCGTTTGAGTCTATTGTGTGTGGAGAAATTAATCTTATACTCCGTATCATGCGATTTGTAAATTGCACTGATTAATTCATCACTTTTCACGATACATGTCATCCCAAAAATGTGATCAATTTTCAAAATTCACTTTGATTTCGTGAGAAAAATCATACATTTACAAATTTATAAGTGTTGCACTTTGACAAATTCATTTGAATTAAAGTACGGAGTAGTTCATTTTAATTCATGTTCTTTAATGAATGGGACTTAACAATCGAAGCTAGTCAAGCATAAATGAACAAAAAATAGAACCCAACATAAGATGAACATCTTAAATTAGGTACTGCCATTTTCATCCTAATCATCTCAATATTCCTATTAATTAGAAAGAAGCACCTAATTATTTATAGTAGTAAAGGAAGTCAAATTGTTACTCTTAAAATACTTCGTAAGTCTTATCTTTGAGTTGTCTGACATTAATTCCCGCCTGCAAGGTCACAAATTCAAATTATAATTTCAGCTGTTTTCTCCTTGGCAATCAACGGCAGATGATAAAGGTATACTAATGTGTGTGATGTTTAATTYTTTATGAWGTGCTTGTAATATTTGCGTGAGAGTGTGCCTTTATTACTTCCTACACTCACTTTCCAAAATTATATTTTCCTCATTTTTTTCATATGGAATCACATGAGCGATGATACGCATTAATACCATGATTTATTGAAATTAAGAAGAGAGCTCTGATAGATCAAGCTACCCATCAATAATATATACTTTTTAGTAAAATATCATACACAATTAGTTGTCACCAAGCTCCCATCATCCATATTGATCCGAGTGGACTAATTTCAAGTGGAAGTTTGCATGAATAACTAGATGGACAATATCATATTGAGTTGAGTTTTGTTTTCTATACCAAGGGTTTAATCCCGATACCTTAATTAAGGAGAAAAAAACCCTAATTATTAATGTCAATCGACCAAAATACTCAATTGCAAGTTTGCAACTAATTAAAAACGGAGAAAGTAGAACRATTGTAGAAGCATATCTTTTAAAAACGGGGAATTGAAGGGTTTTTTTTAAGTGTTTGTAATGTGTATGTTGAAGATGGGGTGGACACGCACACACCGTTGAAGAGAAAGAAAACATGCATGAGTTTCCAAAGTGGTCGCATTAAATTTTTTTTCACTTGGGTAGGTGAGCTCCCATTCTTTGAAATTGCTACCTTATTCTACGATTTATGTATCAAACTAGTGCTACTCTCATGTCAACATACATTATTTTCTTACTACAACATGTTTTAGTAGAATGCACAATAAATAAATTAAAAACAATGAGAGCTTTTGCTAAGAAGAAGAAGAAGAAGAAGAAGTAAGAAAAGTGCACCAAAAAGAAGAAGTAAGAAGTAGGTCATTTAATTGATTTATTAAACAGTAATTTAAGTGTCAAAAATGACCAAAGGTTAAGCTATTGGAGAGTTGACTGACCTTAGCTAATTGCTGCGTGTCGTAGGGAATGGGTTGTCCAACAAACAGGTCCCTTTTGCATCTTACCTCCTCTTATTTCAAAATATAATTATAAAATCAGTTTGCTCAATTTGTGCCATACATGGTTATGAATGTGCTATGTGTTGCAATAAGTATTTGGAATACTGTCAATTCTTCAGTTAGTTCAGTCAGTTTTGGTTAAATCATAATAGTTCAGTTATAATTTAGTTCAGTTTATTTTAGTTCAATGTGTTAACAATTCAATTCAGCTCAATTGACAAATACTCAAGTTCAGTTGTATTCAGTTTTTTTAAATTTCAGTTTCAATTCAATTAACAAATACTTTAGTTTTTTTAAATTTCAGTTTCATTTCAGTTCATTTCAGTTTCAGACTTTCAGTTCATTTCAATTTCAGTTTGATTTCAATCAGATATTTCAATTTCAGTTTATTTTAAGGTAAAATTGTCAACAATTACCCACTTTTTTGTCACTTTTGAAAACAACTACCCGGATTGTTTTTTATTTAAAACAATTACCCACTTTTTATGTTTTGTTTGCGAATCACTACCCACTTTCAAATTTTCAAACTTGCGAAAGGCATAACTACTTGAAAACAACTCGAAATCACGTGATTCTTGAGCCTATTTCATGTATTTTTCCGAGATCTACAACTTTTATGAAGGAAATATGTCCAAAAAAATGGATAGATAGCTGAAAAAGGTTAAAAAAACTAAGTGGACGAGTTTGGGTGGTTGAGTTGTTTTGGTGGGTGTTTGGTGGTTTTAGAGGTGAGAAACAACAAAGTTGAGTGGTTTTACATTGGGCTGCTGCGTTGGGGTAGTTGTGGTGGTTAACATGGGTTGAGTGGTCAAAATCCAAAAGTGGGTAGTGATTCGCAAAAAAAATTGAAAATATGGGTAGTTGTTTAAATAAAAAACAATCTGGGTAATTGTTTTCAAAAATGGAAAAAAAGTGGGTAGTTGTTGACAATTTTTCCTTATTTTAATTTGAACTTATCAGTTCAAGTGTTCAACTATAAAAACCGTTCGAACCATAGTAGTTCAAAGCCTCTGACACTTTGCTTCCGTTGAAAACAAAAATGTATATCGGTTATAATATAAGGCTTATCTATTTGGGTTAGAGTTTTTCCAAATTACCCGATTTCGCTMATTTGAATATGAAATTATATGCGATCCTATTTCACAATTTTCGAATCGTTTATCTTGGTATTTCCATACCAAGCCTTTTTCGATCCATCGTTTTTCAATCACAATTTAAACTAAGGTTTTTGTTTACAACTATGTATTAATTTAAAGACATTACTATTTATAGATTCACCTTATATGCTTATATGTTTCGTAGTAAGTTATGATCAAATTAGATCAATGTTCATTTTCAAATTCCAATGCAATTGAATATATACTAGACTAAACAAGACATTCTTAGAGGCTAATTCAAGAGTAAACTAAATTCACTTGAGAAGACAATCGAAAACAATAAGTCAACAACAAAACATATGATTGAATCGAAACAAGTCTTGATACCATTAATTTGAAGTTTTACCTCCGCAAGCCCAGGCTCCCACCTGGCAGCAAACTCACGCACTCCAGCAGCACAAAKRGCCCACATTGCATCTCTGATCTCTACCCCTAAACCACCACTGTTAGCCCCATTTACATGAGCATCAATATTGACCTTAAAACACTCCTCTCCCGGGGGCACCCAACCAGCCTGCAGGGACCTCATCACTGAGCATGTACTTACCCCACCCACCTTCGCAGTTTACAATCCATGCTCTTGCATCAGTCGAATAAAGCTTGTAGCCACCCGTCACGGGGGGCCTTAATCAAACATAAACTGATTTCTGTAAAACCAGGCAGCCCAACATAACGCCCCAAACGCTTGTATTGCCCCCTTGTCCAGCTTATCACTCGCCCAAAGCAACCATTCAGCAAAGGAACTATTTGGTGCATGTAATCACCAGTAATTTTCAAATATTTATAAATAAATTTTCTTATAAATATATTACGATTTATCATATAAAAAAATATATTTTTTTATTTAAATGCTATTATTTTCATTTAAATTATGTTTTGTGATAGAAAAGATATATATCTTATTTGGATTTTATTATTTTCATGTAAACTATATTTTATGATAGAAAATATACCTTTTCTTCTTTATCTAAAACAAATTAAATTAAAACAAAAAATAGAGATATTTTAAAATTAAACCTAGCTAAATACTTAATTCAGAAAAAGGGTTTTAAACCTTTATCTACTCCCTTTTCACGCCACTTTAGCATTTCAAAAAAAAAAAAAYAAAAAAAAAGAAAGTGTAAAGAGAGAGCAGAGGAGAAGTCGTGGGTGTGCTGCTGGTTGTTCGCTGCCCCTGCTGCCACCGTCGGGCTGCTGCCGCCGGCCACCACCAACCTGCACAGTCGTCGGTTGTCTCTCTCTCAGCTCCCCTCCTTCCTTCTTGTTTTCTTCTTTTTCCTATTGTTAATACATGTTTTTAATTTGTTTAAACTTTGAAGTTTTTAGAATCAATTGTTATACTAATGRTTTTGAATATAATAAACTATGAATGGCAATGATTATGAGTTTTATGATTATAATTTCAATTGAAAATTTCAGATTTATTGAATTATAAATTAGGGTTTTAAAATAAGGTTTTTTAGTTTTAGTATTTGATTTTTATTTATTTTTATACTCATCATTATTCTCCGAAATTTTAAATGAGTGATCAACATATTATTATACACCTTGTGTAAAAGTTTCCGAATTTTCCAAGCAAGTTTACTATTTTAAAAAAATYATTTTTCAAATTGACAGTTTTCGGGTTGCAGATCAGGTTTATGATTTTTCCTGATTTTTATGTTCATCAATAATTTACGAAAATTTGTAGAATATTCTATATACAGTAATAGACTTTGTGTAAAATTTTCAGAATTTTAGAAGCTGATTTACTATTCTAATAAATTCGTTAACGAACTGACTATTTTCCGGGTTGCTGACWATGTAATCGATATTTATTTATTTTTATATTAATATGTAATTTATGAAAATTTGTGTGGATGTTCTATATACAGTAATACAACTTGTGTGAAAAGTTCATAAATTTTCGTTGAGTTTTAGTATTTTAATATATTATTACATCAGATTGACAATTTTCGATTACAAAATATTTTTTGTTATTAAAATTATCAAAAATATTTGGCACGAAAATATATGTTAATTATGATATTTCTAGATTTATTATACATAAAATTCTAAAAAAAAGTTGGGAAAAAAAATTTTTTTTTTTCCCCCCCCAAAACCCATTGAAAAATATGGCTATTAAGGTTTTAAAAAAACATTAATGTTGGTTTATTATATGAGCATTGAAATTATTCTTTAAAACATGTTCGAGGTTGATTTCTAAGGTTTTTGTGGTGTTTAAGGAATATATATTGCTGTAATTTCATGATAGGAATCAATAGTAAATTATTTCTATTTGGTTGTAGAGGAAATTCTCCTGAGTTATTATTGAAGTAGAAGTAATTTACGGATTGTTTCTTTTCAAGGTACGTACTACTTACGGAACACTTGATCTTAATGTTTGTTTGAGGATGTTTGAGAACATAGAAGCATGTATAGGAAACGTCCATTGGACTTGTTTGGTAGCCACGAATGAATTATTTGTTTGTGTCATGGTCTGTATTTGTGGAAATTGAGGAGTATTGTGGAAATTGGTTTGTTCTTGAGGATGAATTGAAAGTTGTTGTAGACCGCGGGCCAACCCCGCGGGGGGCTTAGGCCTACATCGATGTGTGTAGTTGTGTTGTGGGCTTGAGCCACAGAACCCGCACGTGAGTGCGTTGGGGAGAGTTGTCGAGTAAGGGGATCGCCAATGTGCCTATAAAGGTTAATCACGGACGCCGCGAAACATTGGTGCCAAAACAATGGCCCCACGGTCTGATCCAGTAACCAGATTCGTGGGTTCGGGGACATGGTACGTATTGAATTTTGACCCATCCCCCCGCATGTAGCGGCCTTTACTCGGTCTCATTGTAATTCCATTCAAACGCGATTATTGGATGCACGACATCTTAGCAATTTTGAACCTTATTTGCGTTCTAATCCTAAAGTTATTACAAAAATGGGTTTCTATTATGCACAAACGACTACCTATCCTAGAAATCGTGAACACTTGATATTAACAAATTAATACGGTGCCTAGAAACCGATTGTCCAAATTAATCTGACTTTAATGCGATTACATAATATTCCGGTCTTTATTTGGCAAAATACACAAGTGTGACAAAATATATATACATTATACTAAATGTGTATCCTTACCTTGTTGCTGCAATCAAATTTATCGTTATGTTTAAATAAATAAAAAAGTGCCTCGTTAAAGATTGCTATACAAAATGCAAAGAAGACGTTAGTAATGAACAGCGACATTAATGATAACAATAAAATAAGAAGAATAATAAAGTAATGAAAATGAAACAACGAAATGTGATAATTAACTACATATTTACATGAAGCGATTAAAGGTGGGTTTACATTTTATTAGTTGAATTGAGACTCGTAATAACTATTAATCAAGTTAGAAGAAAGCGAAATGGTTGTTTTGGGTGAGTAATCTCAGAGTTATACCTTAATCTCGCTCGTCGAAATGACTGAAAGGATGCAAGAACTCGCATTAGTATGTATTAGTAGTGGAAAGAGAGTATGAATGAGAGAGTAGAGAATACGCAAGTTGTATAACTTGTAACGTGTGAAGTCTTGTCGAAAGTGAGGCAAAGAGGGGTATTTATAGGCACGAAAACCAAAAAACGAGCGTTATACGCTCAAGGACCGTATATACGCTCAGAGGAGCGTAATATACGCTCAGACTTGAGCGTATATCGCTCAAGGAGCATATATACGCTTCTCAGAGCGTATATACGCTCGATTATTTCCTACCTTTAAATCGATTCTCTTGATTCTTCTCGGATTGGAATGAACCAGACACCCCTTTCGCAAGAAATACGGTCTAGGGGGTTCTAGAACATTCTGAGTATTTTTTTGGTATTTTTGAAGTATTTTCTGATTTTTATGTATTTTTTGCGTATTTGATTTTTGTAAATATTGTAAATTCATAGAAAAATCGAAAAAATAATCTAAAATACTGGTGAACTCAGAAAAATGAGACAGAATATTTTAAAAATCCTAATAAATAGAAAATTTTAAAAATAGAAATAATAAAAGAAAATACTTTTGCTCTTATTTGACCTTTGCCTCATGATTTCGAGCATGACTTCACATATTTTCAAGCTTTTTATGAGTACGCTGCGCCTTTTCAGAATCAAATCGATCACAAAACGTGGTATGTGTTCATCAACGGTTACTCATTGGGGAGACACATTTGGGTGTCTATAGTTATTAATTAATCTTTTGTCATTAATTAACTGGTTTATATAAATTTATGGCTGAATTATAGTTAGAGTCAAGTATAACTTGCTCCATGAGGTGATTTATTACTCGTTCATGATAATGGTGTATGAATTAAGTAAAGGGAAGTATACAATCCTTCAGGACGAGGTTAGTTGGCTTGTCCAGCAGGTATGTTAAATAAAGAATTTATATGCCTAGAATTGGAATGTTGATTTGTGGTCTTGTTGGAGTTGATAATTGTTAACATTTAAATATCAATATGAATGAGCAATAAACTCTGGATTGTGCACGTTGGAGTATTGATAATCAGGGGTTGGGGTTGTGATTTTTCATTCGCAACTTACAGAGCCGTTTGATCAACGCGTCTTTTTTCTATATTTTATAAAGGATTTTATCCAAATGGGGTTAGTTGAGATCTCATCTAGCTATGGTGACGGAGTCGGCGCCGTTCGCTCTCTAGTTATTGAATTTTTTGATGCTTTTGACGGGGAACATGGGGTTGTGGCACCTTGTTTTGATGACACTTGGTGTCTGGTTGATAGTCCTAAATTGTGACATGGGTTGAGGACAACCTTGTCTGTTGCTCAAATCATAACAAAAGTAATAACTATTGAGTCATATATTGGAGTCGAGTAACTATTCTGCACGTACTAATCTGTTTAACGGGAGCGATTGATGATGTTGCGATAGAGATGTTTTGACAGTTTGTATATGATACGTGATTGGGATTGAGTTATTTTGGATCTTGGGTTGTATACAATGTTGTTGAGTGGTTGTGAAACCACAGTTGGGTTTTTCTTTTGTTTCTTAGCAGGTGTCGTACTTGGTATGTCCAGTTTTTAGGGGAGATGCTGTCCGTTGTTTTCTGATTTGTAAGTTGTATGTACTTCAGTTTGCTGATTATATGTTTCTTATGTTTGTGTGTGTCGTCCACATCTTCTTTCTTTTGGTGGACCTGTGATGATCCTTATTTCACTTGGAAATTATGGGGAGCAGATTTTACAGGTTGTTGATGACTATACAAATGCTTTTGAAACGTTGGGGTTATGGGTGTGCTCGAGTGTTAAATTCTTGGACTGTTGTTTAATGCTCTTTTGAAAAATTATAGTATTTTTATAATTGGTTTAAATGATTTTTTTTTTCAAGTTCCGTGAGTTTACCAAATCAATTATTCTCAGTTTTGAATAAAGGGCCAACGTTGGTTCCTAATTGTACTGTTTTAAAGTTCTTTGATAGTTTTCCTAAAAGTTTGGTTATTTGATTTATTCATTTTTTCGCTGCAATATTCTGAATAAGTTGAAACGTTTTCACACGTGGCGATAACATGTCAATAGTTCTCCGTATTGTTAATTAAATATTTTTACAAGAAAAAGGGAGAATTATTGGAGGTGTTACAATGCATCATTTAAAATGTCTAACAGCGAGCTATGTCTCCAAACCTCCTTCGCATATGTACAATCAAATAGTGAGTGTATAATGGATTCAACCTCGCAACCACAAACCTAGCAATTGCTACTAATTATAATATGCTGATGACAGAGTTGCACCCGAATCGCCAAACTACCTTTACACGATGTCCAAAGAATGCGACGAATCTTTAGGGGACCATTGAAATGCCAAACCTGCTTCCAAACCTCTGTGTTAGAGTTACCATTAGCCCATTCCCAAGTAGAAAAACGTCCTAGACAACCCAACTAGTACCCTGTTTTTACGAAGTAAATTCCATTCTTCGTCGACCACCAAAATAGTTGGTCCTTTGTCCACGGTTGAACCAGAGGTAGGTGAAGAACCATTTCTCGTTCTTCCTCTATGATCGTGTCTTGAACCATGGAGACATCCCAACATCCTTGTTCGAAGTTGATTAAATCACACACCCGTAAGTCCATGTTACTATCCAACGAAGGGGTTGGACGACTATTTGCTGTCATTCCATCCAACCAGCAGTCCTCCCAGACACTTACATCAGAACCATTCCCACTCCGCTATTTAATCCCCTGCAATAACAACGCCTTCGACCCCATATACTTCGCCATGTGTAGCTCGGATCAAAACCCCGAAATGCTCCTAGAAAGTCAGATTTCTTGTAATATTTGGCTTTCAATACACGATGCAACAAGGACTCGTGACCATTAATTAGCCTCCAACCTTGCTTTGCTAAMAGAGCTTGATTAAAGACTCTTAAATCTCTGAAACCCATACCCCCCCCATCGACTTAGGACGACAAAGAGATTCCCAACTGTGCCAATGCATTTTCCTTTCACTCCCATTCGCACCTCCGAAACCGAGCTAGAATTGTATGAATGTCGTCATTTAGACCTTCCGGAATTCTAAAGACACTCATCATAGAMTTGSGAATCGCCTGGGCAACTGCCTTAATTAATACCTCTTTTCCTGGGCGCGATAATAATTTTTCCTTCCAACCTTGCAACTTATTCCAAATACGCTCTTTCAGGCATGCAAAACAGCCTTTTTTGATCTCCCGATAATAGTCGGCAAGCCAAGATATTTTTCATGACGGTCCACCTCTTTCACTCCTAATGTGGCAATAATAGCATCCCTTTCTATCACGAGCTGTATGCTTACTGAAAGCAACTTTCGTCTTGCTGAGATTGACCTTTTGACCTGATGCTCTCTCATAAATACTGATAATATCAACAACCTTAGAGCATTCTTGCATGTTTGCTTTCGCGAACAGAATCCTATCATCTACAAAGAATAAATGGGAAACCCGGGGTGCCCCTCGACAAACCTTCGCTCCATGAATTAACTTCTCACTCGTCGCCTTCGTTATTAGTCCAGAAAAAGCATCATCACACATAAGAAACAAATATGGAGAGATAGGATCATATTGTCTTAATACTCGGTTCAGAATAACAGAATCGGAGATATTGCCATTAATTCGGAATGTGAAGGACACACTCATAACACAGGCCATCATCCTACCAATCCAACTATTACAGAACCCCATTTGCCCCATTACTCACTCCAAGAAACCACATTCGACCTTGTCATACGCCTTACTCATATCTAATTTCAAAGCCACTATACCATCTTTCCCTTCACCACCTCTTTTCATTGCATGAAAAATTTCGAACGCATCCAAAGCATTATTCGTTATTAGCCGTTGAGGTACAAAAGCACTTTGATTTAAAGATATTAAGGACCCCAAAACGGCTCTAGCTTATTAGTAAGTACCTTGGAGATTATCTTGTATAACACGTTACACAAGCTTATCGGCCGGAACTCACTCATATTTTTTGGAGCAACACACTTTGGTATAAGTACGATGCATGTTTTATTCAATAATGCCAAGTCTATCTCGCCACGCCACCACGACCTTACATATGCAACAATATCCATACCCACAATTTGCCAAAGTTTTTGGTAGAAAAAGRGTGGAATACGTCCAAAGCCGACGCCTTGTTTGGATGCATTTGGAATAGCGTAGCGCTTCCCCAACTTCCTCTATCTTAGGCCCCTCCTCTAATTTGGCATTCATATCATCATTCATTAAAGGGGATAAACCCGCAAGAGCATCATCGAAACCAGTTGGGTTGCACGAACTAAAGAGGCTTCCAAAATAGCCTTCCACAATGGCATTAATATCCTCCAATTCGGACCTCCATGCTCCGTGATCATCAAACAACTTACTAATATAATTGCGCTTCTTCCYTTGTGAGGCTTTATGGTGAAAATATTTGGTATTACTATCCCCGTCCCGCAACTCATTTGCACGAGCTCGCGCATGCCAATATGACTCCTCCAAACGATGTAATTTGTCAAGCTCCAAAGATAGATCATGGCATTGTGCAAGTACCCCGCCAACAAGAGAGCGAGTTTGTAGTTCTTTAAGCTTCTTCTCGACCTCTCTAATCCTCTTCTTTACACTTTTAAAAGTCTCCGCTTCCCAACCCGAGAGCTTCTCTGAAACAACCATTATGCGAGAAGGAATATCACTGCCTTCACTCCCCCTCCAAGAGTCCTCAACCACCTGTTTGCAATCATCACTAGAGAGCGATAGAGCTTCGAAATGGAATAGCCGAGAACCCCTTCCACTTCTTACACCATTGCCTATTTTCAAAGAGATTGGGGCATGATCCGAACGGTATATTGGGTGGTGCAAAACATCCCAATTACGGAATAATTTGCACCAATCCTTACTAGCAAGCATACGATCCATCCTCTCACGCTTCATTGTTGACGGAGAATTGCCATGTTGCCAAGTAATTAGACTTCCACGGAATCCCAAATCTTTCAAACCACAATCATTAATAGCATCCCTAAAAGCATCCATTTGTCTCTCTCCTCTTGAAACTCCCCCTTCCTCCTCTTGATGGCTAGTTATTTCATTAAAGTCCCCAACCATTAGAGTTGGAAGCTCATCCAATCCTCGAATCTCGCGCATGAACTGCCATGTTAAGTGCTTAGACCCATTTACCACCCATCCCTAAATACCAACCACTTTCCATGCACGAGTATGATCCCCATTTAGAATGTATGCTGCAACATGGTGTGCTGAGTATGACAAGATTTCCACTTCASTATCATGCTACCAAAGTCCCAAACCACCAGAATGTCCCTCACTACCCACATAGAGTCCCTGCGTAAAACCACACTTTCGTTTAACCTTCTCCAACTCCTTATTCTCTATCATGGTCTCCATAACAAAGACCAAATTGGGCCTATCCRTCTAACAAATGTTATGGAGGGCAAGAACCATCCCCTGACAATTCCTACTCAAAAGATTCATGGRTCTTTGCMGGGTTGAACAACGTCAACCACCGCTACTTGATCAAAGGCTCAAATCTTCTTCGTTTTGTTCTCYACCTCTTCCATCTGTACATCATCACCATCCATCACAACTTTGCGTTTCCCCTCCTTACACCCTCCACTTTGCACCATAACGCCCCACCCACCATCTTACGTGGAATACGTGCGAACTTCCTACCCTTACCATCCCTTGAGCCCACTGCCTTCTTCGCCATCACTCGTGACCCCTCCTCTTTRGAGCCTCCACACACCCCAATGTTAAATCCGTCCTTAATATTAGCAGAACACCAAGAGCTCAKGTTMTGTTCTARGACAACTTTATCACCCTCCCTTAGTCRCATCCCTTCTCTCCCTTGCTCCACAACTTTCACGGAACTCTCCCCAACTTGCTCCACCTGATCACCATACCCCAACCTCACCAAAACAACCTCCTCCCTTTCCAGACCCGCCTTCTCAACCACCTCACTTGCCTTCTCTTTCGTAATAAATAAAGCCCTCCTACCCGGGCCGCCTTGATCGCTGCTACCTCTTCTTTAGCCTTCGTAACACCCTTTCGAGGGGAAGCTGAACCATTGTACCCCAATGACAGGCTCTGTCCGTACCATCAAAATAACCTTATCAAAACTAACTAATATGTAGCTAGTTTACAGCGGCGATTCACAAGGAAGCAAGCAATTAAATTATAATTAATTAAAAAGCATCTAGGATTAGTAAAGAGAACCTTTTGTTTCGGTTATTTTAAGCTGACAAATAAGTAAAGCAATGAATTAACTATGACAAACTAAATTCACACCTAAAGTCTAGGGCTATGGCTTCACTATAACAACAAATCAACGATAATTAGATATCACAACTTAAATAAGGCACACTCGAAATAGGATGCAAAGTTCTCTCGAACGAAATGAAACCATTAGAACTACTCCTAACCGATCTCTCGACCTAGGATAGGTCTCTTCTACCTATGATGTAGCTCTTGATTAGTAGTTTCAATCGCTAGATCTAGAAAACTTTGTGACTAATCTAATTACGCAATCAAGTCATGCACACCTAAATTGAATAACATGAGAAACAATCAAAAGAAATTCAATTAAATTGCCAAAGTTGAATCTGAATCAAACCCAAACATGCTCATCATATTCCATCTACATCCCCCAATTGCCCTAGAAAGGAAACTACTCAATCATAATAAAATTAACATAATAAAGCAATTAAGAAAAACATAATAGACTAATCAACAGAAAATAAAGAGTTTAGAGAATAAGAATCAATACCAGAATCGCAATAATTGAAAGAACTAATGCATGAACTATGAATAATTGAATTAAAAACTAAACACTGAGGTTTTTTTAGAAGAGAAAAGCTATTCTAAAACTAAAACTAAAATCTTAATATCTAAAGTCTGAAGTTTACAAATTAGGAAATCTCACTTTAAACTACCTTCGAATTCCCCAATAGATGGCTTGCTAAAAATTAATTTATCCTTAGTTGAATAAAAGCCCAAAAGAAAGAAATTAAAACGCGTAAAAAACATCCGAGCCTGAACCACGTGATTAGCCAAACCGATCCGGTTCAGGGTAAATCGCGGCAGAAATCGTTGAGGTACTAAAGTTTCTAAAAAGACGAACGCCCATATCTCCATGAGGTTGTTCCAACTTCCACGTCGATCACTGCATCATATTGCAATCTTCTCCCAAATAATGTATGTGTTATGTCAACCTCTATAATAATGTCTACCCTACATTATCTGAACATACTCGTAAGCTACAGTTTGCCAATTATGCAGACAATACATGAACGACTGGTCATGCGGTAGTTATATAGACAATATATTCAGCAGTTCAAGTCTACATTAATCAATTCAAGTGACATGCTATAATTGCATATTGTCGATGCACCCTATGTCCTCTACTCTCAAACTACTTTCTAACGGTTCCGTAGTGTTGTGTTAATATGAAGTCGCACACAAATCACTCCAAAATTCAACTGAAAGCAACCTAAAACTCATCAATACAAACACATAAACAAACACATAGTAGCAAAGAGGGCCTTAACGAGCCAAAAACCATGCAAATAGCAAGAGAAGGGGAGGAAACCATAATCAATACAATACATCACCCAACCCCACTCTCCCTCTTTTTCTGCATGTTGTAATAACGGAGCATCATATTCAAATGTCCGACCATACACAACAAAAAACAAAAGAAGGAAGGCGTTCAATTATATTCGATTTGTACCACCGTCCCATCTTTGTTCTTGATACTGGGTTCTTCTTAAGTTTGAATGTCCCATTCATCTTCTTCATTTAATTCTACACCAAAGCTACCAATTAATCCAGTTTTCTCCTCCAATCTGCCAACACATTGATGCACCGCCTCAAATCTCTCCAATTGAAAGGCTGTGAAAACTTTGACTATAAAGTTAAATCAATTTCTCTTTCTAATTGGTTATTTTCAGTGGGAGTGGAATTGATCTATTATAACCTCTTGGGATTTGATTTCAGGTATGCAAGAACAAAAACATCCTTGTAAAGGGACAAAAGCACCAATTTTGGGTGAGTTAATATGCCTAGTTCGTTCAATCTTAATTATTAAGGAAAAAAGGGAAATTGGCTACTTTAATTTCTAAAATTAATCTCCATCTTATATCCTTGATTGTCCAGTGAATCTATCATCATGGTATGGAATCAGTTATTTCTAAGTTTCATATAATATGGGCATGCTTGTATCACTTGAAAATATTACGCATAGTAATATATATACTTCTTATTTATTTTTACCGAAGAATTTGTCATATTAAACCACCCAAACCTATGTAAATAATTGTGATTTAATAATAATATAATAGTAATTAGATACTATCAATAATTTTAGAACTTGAGTTTGCGAGAAATTATCTTCTGTGGGACGATCCTTCTTTTGCATTATACATTATTGTTATTTTTTTGAATTGTACGATTTATTGATGGGCAATCTAAGGGTAATTTGTTAGCGCTTAGACATTTATCAAATTTGACGCGTGCCGGAATTATGGTATATGTTAACTCAAAGGACTAACTTTGTCGATATATTCTAATAGTATGTTATTTTTGTCATAACAAGTTTGTTGTAATGTTTAGTTACTATTACTTTTTTTTCTTTGTCTTCGTGTAGCTTATATTAAGTTCTCAGTCATAGCTTAGCTATATACTTGATGTCGTACTTATATGTGTAGTAGTTTTTTTGCAAAAGCTATTTCTTATTGTACTAATTTTAATAACTCTTTTGCCAATGATATTAACTTGTTGTTTTAATGCTCTTCTGAGATTATAGTTTGTCTATGTTATTCCGTTATGTGCAGAGTTCAAGAGTCCGAAGATGCCAAAACACCTACATGGTTGCAGAAAAGAAGGTGTCACCTGTAGATGTTGTAAGAATGTTGGTGTTAGACTGAACGACTCAAACGCAAATCCGGAAAAATTTCAAAAACCGAAAAATGTGTATATGTGGAATTTCTGGCTGGACAAATTTCAAAACCTGAAAGGATTCTGTATTGTGTAATTTCTGGTGCGGGGAGAAAAATTCCAAAACCCGAAAAAAAAGTGTATGCGGTAATTTCTCGTTGCCGGGTTCAAATTCCCAAACCCGAAAGAGTGCTGTATGCGGAATTTTATGGTCAGGATCTATTCCAAAACCCGGAAAAGGGAGTGTGTATTGATTGGATGGAATTCTACTAAGTCATGTTCAACTTGCTGAATGTTTATAAATCTATGTATTTTATTTTATACGAAATTTCTACAAATAAAGAATAATAATATCGTTTCTTATCGGCAACTAAATTTTAGACTTACGAAGTATAATTTATGTTTGAGTATGCCTTTTTGGTTGCTTAATTTATTTAATCGTAGATGTCAACAACTAATTTTTCTTTTTATTTTATAAAAAAATTGGTCATATTTTTTTTTTTGAAAAGGTAAGATAGACGGGGAAAAATGACTAAGACAGTATTCTCTCAAGATTACGATCTAACCTATCAAAGGTCAGAAAGTAAGAAAATTTGGCATCTAAAAAAGGCTCTATATCTTGAATAGGGGTGTAATGGGCTAAGGAGGCCAAGTAATCAACACATTGGTTGGCCTCACGATAAATATGGTTACAATCAAAATAGTCAAAAGACTGGAGGAGGAGGAGGAGGGCAATATCGTCCATAAGGAGTTGGATGGCCTAGGGGCTAGTAAAAGAGCCGCGGACAATATTAATAACGGTAAGGTTATCACCTTCAATGGAAATACGTTTTAAGCCGAGGGAGAGGGTTAGGAGAAGACCATTACGAAGAGCGAGGGCCTCAACCACCAAGGAAAAAGCCGAGCCAAATGAATAAGAACGAGAGGTGAGAACATTGCCAAGACGGTCGCGGAGCAGGGTACCACCAGAAGCAGAGGAGGCCTGGTTAGAACCATCAAAATTCAATTTAATGACACCAAGGGGTGGGGGAGACCAAGAGACAAGGATGGAACGGGAGAGCGGAGGGGCAACAGGAGCAGAAGGATCGGCTCCATTAATAGTAAGTCGAGCAGACCACTCGGAGAAGGAAGAAATGGCCTGAAAAAGAGCTGAAATCAGGGAAAAAGACTGATTTTAAAAAATGAAGCCATTACGGGATTTCCAAATGCTCCAAAGGAGATAGCCAATTTACTCATGCGTAGGACAGAAGAAGAGTGCAGAAGTTTAATGATATCAATTAAAGTGGCCGCACGAGGCAAAGAACCAAACCAATGTAAAAGCTTAGGGTGGCTCCAAAAACCAGAAAGCATAGAACAAACCAAAAACAGTTGAGAAGGAGATTCAGGGGCAYTCGAGCAAAGTGGACAATGAAGGGGAACATCCAAATTACGAAGGGAAAGGACATCRCGAGTTGGGAGACTATGGTGTAATAATTGCCAAAGGAATACCTGGAGTTTAGGAGTAATTGGGAGTTCCCAAAGCCACTTAAACTRCCACGAAGCAGGTTTTGAGTCCAAGCCATGAGCTAGCCAAGTAGCATATTTTAATGTAAAGTTATCGCTTTTRGAATAGCCCCAACAGGGCTCGTCAAGAAGTGGGGAAGCGGGGATCGGAAACCCAAAATGGCCGGGAGGATATGGGCAGGAACCAAGGAGGAAAGAAAAGGGACATCCCAGTAATTATCCGACAAAATACACTGATCGACCGTTAAGTCAATGTTGGAAANCAAAATACACTGATCGACCGTTAAGTCAATGTTGGAAATAGTCGAGGGGGGAAGCTGAAGGATAGAGAGGAGGCTGGTGGGGAAGACCCAATTGTCAATCCAAAACAAAATGCTAGAACCATTACCAACCTTCCAACAAATACCCTTAAGAAGTAAGGGCCGAATACTAAATATTTGCTTCCAAATGAGGGAGTCACCGGATTTAGTCTTATACTCAAAGAAGGAGGTAGAGGATAGATACTTATGATGGATAGACTGAACCTAAAGGTTAGKATTATCCGAAAGGATTTTCCAARCAAGTTTACAAAGAAAAGCAGTATTGACTATAGTCGATTTACGAAGGCCGAGGSCCCCTTGGGATTTTGGCATGCAAATGYAGGAKTAGGAAATTAAGGGAATCYAAGGTTTCGTAGGGTGTTGTCTCRAGAAGAAGTCGCAGTTAATGGAATCAAGCTGGTGACAAGTGGCAGCCGAGAGTTTAGTTGTGGTCATGGCATAAGATGGGAGCGTGGATAAATGACTCTGAATCAAAACTATTTTACCAGCCTTAGAGGTGAATTTCGAAGTCCAAACATTGAGGTGGCTATCAGCACTTTGGATCAAGTACTGGAAGGTGGATTCATTAAATTTACTCTGAGTAAAGAAAACACCCAAGTAACGCCCTAAGAAAACTTTTGGTGTCATGTTAAAAGAAC